>CP092091.1:13620556-13855556 GCA_029203775.1 Neoneuromus ignobilis | reverse complement strand
ATGTACATAGTACATAAAAAGATTAGATAACTTTGCAAAAAACATTTGAGTTTTAAAAATATTTTTTATTAACATAAAGGAACAATATAAAGTAATTGAACAATCATTAATATAGAAATAAAATATAATAAAAATTATAATATATATATATATATGTATGTATGTATTTATATATACTCTATAAATAATCAACGCTTAGCATGTTTTCCATTTCCAGAATCATCCGTACTTACATTTTCTCCATTTTAAAAAATACGCAAACAAAACAAAATACTTTTATGTAAATTTCGTAGCGATACGTGAAATCCTTACGCAAACGCTTAAAACGTTCATTCATTTAAATCCTAGTCATGGGCTCAAAATGTACGGCAGTACTTGAGGAGCTTTTGTTCAATTAAAAAATTATACCGCGAGAATTTTAAAATTATGATTTATATATTCTTCTTTGCTATTTTCGTTTCCGTATTTAGACATAAAGTCTTATAAATGTTTGCTAAATATTTTCCTTACAACAAAATTATAAAATATTTTATGAATGTACACTTTAATTAGATATTCAGAGATATACATATATATATATATATATATATATATATATATATATATATATATATATATATACGAGGTTCGTTTGATAAGTATGGTAAATTTATTTATTGTTTGAGGTTTTTTATTAATTAATTTAATTATTTTTTAAATTTTTTTAAATTTTTCCATTTAGTTTTTCTTACTTTTTACCATACTTATCAAACGACCCTTGTATATATATGTATGTAATATATGTATATATATATATATATATATATATATATATATATATATATATATATATATATATATATATAAATATATATATAATTTTAAAACACTTGATTTTAAATAATAATAAGTTGAATGTCATTATTTATTAATTTTTTTCATATCAATTTCAATGTTTATTGTAATATTTATGATTAAATACAAATAATTTTAAACAATCACTATTTCTTAATTTTATTTACTATTAAATGAACTATATACAGGCTAAACCCAATTTAAAGACAAAATTCTTTCCTGAAAATACGTTTCTATGTTATATGTTTGTCTAGTGAATTTATTTTTCTTGTGAACTTGTAATTAATAATTGAAACCAAATGTTCGAAAGATCGGTGTTTTATGTCCATTAGTTAAAGAAATCGTAGCAATCAATTATTTCCTGTAATGATAGTGAATCTAATTTTTAAGATATTCTTAAATAAAAACATACTAATATTTATTTTCGAATTGATCATCATAAATTAAATTCAATTAATCTCAAAAACCCTATTTTTATCCATATTAAATATACTAGAAAATAAATAATCGTGATAAATAAAAATCATATACTAAATTGTGTATTTGTTTCAGTTGTAACACAAGCTTTCAAAGTGGAAGTAGAAGTATTAGGTGCTTCTCGAGGTTGTACAGCCGTACTGAAGTGCGTAGTGCCACCTTTCGTAAAAGATCTTGTCCGGATTGTATCGTGGATCCAAGAACCTAAGTTTCATATCTACCCATCACTTCAAGGAGGTGTGGCACGTTGTCATTAACATAAGCATGACATTAAATATATTTTTAATACTAATTTTGGGAAATGTCAGTGTTAAAAAATGTGCATGTTTTTCTTACTTAACAAAATTTATGTACATATATATATATATATATATATATATATATATATATATATATATATATATATATATATTTGTACATACATTGGTGTACATATATGAGTGTTTGTTATACATATATAAATAATAAAATTTGAAAATAAATTGAATTTTTGCAACTAATTCTCCCTTAAAAAACAATATACATGCAATTATTATTTTAACAGAATTACCATTAAACTATATTAATGAATAAAATATAAATAATAATTATCAATAATTAATATAAAAAAAAAATTATATAATTTCATTTTTTACGTAAATACATTGTACTAACAATAAGGTAATATAAAATATTTAAACAATTTCTATATTAAAATGAACTTTATAATTTTTTTACAAAAGTAGTCAAAAGCCATTCCAAACTTTTATTTCATTCTTTTTAAATAATAACGTATTTAATTTAGATTAAAAGTATTTAAATACGAAACATTACATTAAAGTATGATTTGTGGTTTTTAAAATCGGATTAAAATTTGATTCTTATGTGATTTATTCTGTGATATATTATTAGAGTGACAAGCGCGTAAAATTAGATTAAATTCGAGGAAAATATTTTTATTTAATTCTTATACAAATACATATCAACATATTTTTTCCCTAATAAACAATTTATTAAACATATTTTCTTTTTAAATCACGTTTTTTAAATAAAGTAAATTATTTTTTTAAAAAAATATTAAAATCGATACATATATCAATATATAAACTATTAATGATTAATACGATTATTTACTTTTACGTTTTATTTTTTTTCGTTAGAAAAACATGACTTTATAATACGTAATCAAGTATTAATTCTCTTAAAATCCAACATATATTATAAATAGATGTATTTCTCATAGGATTTATTAACCTTTGATAGTAATATAATTTATATATACGTATTTATATATTTACAATTTTCTATAAACCCGTTTTAAATATTCTAAGAAAATTTCTTATTAAAAAATTTTAATAAATTCAGTTTTGACTTATGAAAAATAAATTATAAAAAAAGAATAACAGCTTAAAGTAATTCTACTTTAAATAAGAAAACAAATCAGCATATATTTCAGTGCATCTCAAACGTTATTTTAAACAAATAATAGTTTCTTAAAAAAACAGTACTAAGTTAATTTTAAAAAATAATAAATAAATAACAAATAAAAAGATAAATCCAACAAATAAATGATTTTCTGAATTCAAATCTAAATTTTCTTTTGAAAGAAATTACTTTAATATTTAATATATATATATATATATATATATATATATATATATATAAATAATATAAATTGAATATTTGTTCAGTTTTATTTTCAGAAAAATATATTATTTTAATATAAAAAAAGTATTAAAAAAAATGCAATTAAAATCAGTTGCACATTTTTCCAGTTCGTAATCTAGATTATTAAAAAATAATTTTAATCGCTTAAAAATAAATGATTATAAAAAAATGTTTTACTTGAAATATAAATATAAAAATAGCCTCCCATATTTCGATTTAATATATAAAATGGTAAATAATAAATTTTCAATTAAATCCTTTCTAACATACGTTATCTCCGTAAAATACAAATAAATATTTATTTTCAATTTTTTTATTCTCATTAAATAATTTAATTTATATAAATCTACAATATCACATTAAATAATTATTATATATAAAATGTAGTTAAAATTCTAAACACAAAAGTGATAGCATATAACTTCGTTGTAGTTTAATAGATAAATATAACAAAATGAAAATGACTTCACAAATTTAAATTAATGAATTTAAATTTATTTGTGTTAATAAAAGTGTATAATGTTTATGAACCAAATAAATATATTCTTATTTACGAAAAAAAGTTATTAAAAATAACATAAAAACAAAAATTTATGTTTTTTCATATATTTAGTTTACTGCATGATTATAACGCATGTGCTCTTTCATTATATGTATAGTCATAAATTTAGACTTTTTTAATTATAAAAATAATGTAAATCATACAAATACAGCAAACCAGTGATATTTTTTTACGAATTAATATAAGGATTAATAATTTTAATTCACTCATTATACGATTACATTTCTTTTTATAAAAATACTTTATTATACAGATTAAACGGAAATTATAAATTAACTATCTTATTATTACAGTTATCTATTTTATTAAGAATAATTTATTTATTTATTATCATAATACTTTCATCTATTTTTTACTATATATATAATACCATTTCAAAACATGTAAATCAAATTTTGAAGTTGTATTTTAAAATTCAATAATATTTAACAATTTTATCTATTTTAACCTATTGTTTTGTAACTCATAAGTACTTATAAATAATTTACATTAATGTTAAAATCGCAATTATTTATATAAATGAGATAAAATCATTCAATTTTTACTTTAAAAAATATTTGAGATAAATTTGAAATTATTTGACAATTCAAAATAAAATTTTATACGAAAAACATGAATCATTGATAATTATCACTCGTTGCTGAACAAATAAAAGAACTAATTTAGAGTTTAATAGAAGAAAACGTTAACTAATAAATAAAAAAAAAATACTTAACAAAAATTAGCATGGACTGATATGAGAAAAATGTGCATGGATAATAGCAAAGTTTTAGATCTACTTAAATGCATTTACTTTTAATAAATTATTGTAAATATATTCGAATAATTTATATTATATTTTATATATGAAAAGAACAATTTTGTACAAAGACATAAATATATTATTGTTTACTTATTCTTTATGTGTTTGATTTTCATTTCTATTTTAATTCTAAATAAATGTTTTACTATTAATATTGGATAAAAACATAATAAGACCTGACAAGGGTAAGTACCAAAAAATTCTTGTATATTTGAAAATAACTTCCATATACGTATAATTTTATTTAATAATATTAACGCGTTAATACTTTGAAAAGAGATAAAATTATATTTTTTCACATTAAATACATATAGCAGATCTATGTATTTTTTTCTAATTACTTAATAATAAATCATCCAGGAAAACTGTAGACAAGTTACACATGGAATAAAAAATATTAATTTCATTTTCTGGAAACAAGATCTGTTTTATTAAAAAAATGTTTCATGTTCATTGATTATATATTAACTTAAACTCTCAATATATATATATATATATATATATATATATATATATATATATATATATATATATATATATATATAATTTTACAATAATATTTTTGTAGACACTCATATTTATATTAAAAAATTACATACGCACATTTAAACTAATTAGTTGAACCGTAATAAAATAATATTGACGATTTTTTTATAAAAAAAAGTTCTGATATATTATCTTCTGAATAGTAACTACATATATATATATATATATATATATATATATATATATATATATATATATATAAAATATATAATTTCTACCTTGTTACGATTAAAACGCTTACACATTAGTATTGGTTTGAAAAATAGAATTTTATCGAATATGGATAAACAAAATCTATATTTGAACGTGTGAAGAAGAATAAAACTGTAAAAGAAGAGCACTCGAATGTGGAAATATCATCATATCCCGTTGCGTTATGTTTGTTCGGTGCGGCACGGAACAATGATTTTCTTTCCGGACGAATGAAAAAAATGAGGAAAAAATACACAGACACAAAATGTATAGAGTTGGCGAGAAAGCAGTGTGTTTTCTGAACCGTTAAGTGAAAATCAGCAAATGTTATATCGAATGGGAACAATCGTTCTTTTTTTACTATTGGAAATATAGACTAGCGTCACTAAAACGAAAAACGAGATACATTATGTGTTTATGTGTGGATATATATATATATATATATATATATATATATAAAACGAAATTATGTATAAAAGAACATTTAAATCTCTCTTCGTTTACTATATATATTGAAACACAAAATACCTCTCGTAAAGTTTAAATTAAAATATTTTTATTTTATTTTTATTTTTACTTAATATAAATATATATATATATATATATATATATATATATATATATATATATATGCTCATTAAAATATAATTGTAACCATAAATAATATTTATAACACAAAAAATAAATATGTGGAAGAAAATTAAATGCATATTTGAAAATAAAAAAAAATAAATCGTAAAATTATTAATAACTTTTCAAAAATTGAACAAAACCTTGTATTTAAATTCTTATGAAAATGTAAATACACTTTTGTTTAGATCAATTTTTACTATAACACCATATGATAAGCCTAGTATAAAATAACATATTTTTATTTATATTTGTTAATTCATTTCGATAATAATGCATTTTTATATACACAATTACATATTTTGCAGTCTAATTGATAAATCTTATATCATCTTGTTTGTGTGATAAATATTCACACATACTGTAACTGTTTATTTTGGTTAAAAGTTAAACAAAATATTTAATTTTGGAAAAAAATGGTTTCTACGGTGCAAATTAACATTCAAAATAAATTTTATGTTTATTAATTATTATATTTTTAAACAATTTTAAACAATTCAACTTTCTGTATATTTAGTTTAAATGTAAATAAAAAAAATATATCTTTTAAAAATTTATAATATTAAAGAGTAAATACCATAACGAATATGTACTTACATAAATAACTTATATAACATTTATATATATATATACATATATATTATATACATATATATAATCTATGTATATGACTCGAACTAAATTTATTTATAAGAATTATATAATTTTGTTAAAACCGATTACTATTTACTAAATCTAAAATCAATCAAACATAACTGTTCTTTCCCAAAGTAACAAAATCAGAAATAAATTGAAATTATTATAAAAACATTATGCAATACTTGTACCATCTCAAAAATGCAAGCATGTATATGGATGATAAATAATACAATATTTGATCAATATCAAGACGGTGTGAAAATAAAAATATGACGAAGATATAGAAAAAGAAGGATGTAAGGTTTCATCTATTATGTAGCATAACATTTAGTTATGCTTACATTTACGTAGTCCTTTGTTATATATATTGTATGGTATCTGTGTGTATATTGGAATAATAATAGCATCATATCGTTTTTCTCAAAATACAATATGATGCCATAATTTGACAAGCTAGAATGAAATATGTGTAGTAATGGTCCAAAAACTGCGTGAAAATTGTTACTAAAATAGCAGGAGGTATTAACATTGTGGTTTTGTAAACTTCCTCTAAGGATAATATATTGTATTCAAAATATATCATATATGTAGATATATATTGCATGTGTTTATATATATATATATATATATATATATATATATATATATGAAAAAAATGCAATCCACTTAAATTATAGAATCAAAGCAAATAACTATAATATATTAAATATATATAAATATGTATATATATATATATATATATATATATATGTGTATTTTTCTAATTTAATTATATTAGATTGTGTAATAGAATTTTTTTTTGATTTCCAATTGAAAAATCAGACATTTCATATTACACAACCTAATATTAAAAGAATAATAACTGCAAAATTGTATTCTAATTACAAAAATATAATAAATAAAGAATATTATTAACTAGAAATATTTGTACTAATTTTTAACGAAAGAATAAAAAAAAATGTTGATTTCAGAACTAAAAAATTTATGTTCCAATTATAACTAACTATACTAATTTATTGTAAGTCTGAATAAACTCTTACCATTTTGTTAACTTGTTTTCCGTTGTGAATTATTTTATTAATCACTTCACTTCATTTTTCAAAAAACTATTTCACAAAAATATATCAAATTAATAAATAAAAAAGTAAATTAAATATTGTTGAAGGGTCAAACGCCAAACAGATAATAACACATTATTCGACTTACTAAACATGTACAATGGATAGTCAGAGATGTACAGACGACAAATTTCATTAGCCTCGTTCATTCTTTCAATTTACTGTTATATATAAACTGATTTGTATTGATACAAATTTATTTACGCATGTAAAATTCAATCTAAAGCAGTAAACGTATTTAAATATATATTAGGTGTACAAGAATGATTCCGCCGTTCGCAAGTAGATGGCTATAACTATATGTTAAGATCAAATACTCAATTACCATCTATTGTATGTTGGTATGCTGTGAAAAATCTTCAACATTTAATTTATCATACGTGATAGAAATGTAAACAACAATTTTTTGTGCAATGTCGAATTGTTTGCCAAAAAAAACAGCATATGCTGGAATTTTTACTTCATTAATTTATTTTAAAAAAATCTGCTGCTGAGAATCATCGATTATTTATGGAAACTTATGATCAACATGCTTTTTTTAAACGTTCTTTTATAAATTATGTATTGTAAATAAATTAGAGAGTTTAAATTGACTATATGTTTAATCGTCAATAAGCAAAGATTTTCAAATATATAATTTATATTTCTAACTCAAATAAAAATGAAAATAAATTATAATATCTATAAATATGCAAAAAATATATCCAGGAAATCAATTGGTATCATCATAATTGCTGATACAAAAAATACCTAATTGACTTACTATCTTTTTAACACAATCTTATAAATCACTTGTTATAAAATTGACTTCCTTATATTCTAATTAACAATTCTCATTACATAACTTCCTTCTTGCATATACTTAAATGATTGACAATTAAACTACTTTTAAAAAGTCACATTTTAAATGTTTTATAGTAGAATGATTTCAGTTGTCGATCATTTATAAGTTTTTTACATTAACCCAAAAAACTTTTCCTATAAATCTTCCTATTAAAATTCATTATTTTTTAAAAGAACTTTTTTATATTTTGGCATATTCTTATATTTTTTTAAAAAAAATATTTTATATTAATTATATCAATAAAGTGTAATATACTGATTATTTTTTAAAAAAAATAACTGATTATATAAACTTTTTAGAAAGAATTAATTATTTATCAATGTATCATTCAAAATAATACAAATACAATTAAATTTACTTGAATCAAATTCATATCAAATGTTCCATTTTTTAAAAAAGAACAGTATTTGATCAATAAATTTTACCGGACATTATCTATAAGAATAAAACACGAGTCTTGAATGCTAATATAAAATATTGATTTGAAAATGTGCAAAGAAAATGAAATAGGATGTTAGAAAGAACAAAGAAAATATAAAATGTGAATGAAAAGAACGTAAATTACAAGCAGATTAAATAAAAATCTTTAATTAAAAATTCGGAACATTTCAAAAACATATAAATGTTAGCAAGACAAATTATTTATTAACTCTCTGATTTTTTTAGATTTTTTTATGAAAATAAAAAAAAAACAATTTAATTTCAAATAAAAAAAAATAGTTTATGCATTTTTATTTATTTTTATAAGATTATTCGAAATGAAAATGATATAATTGTGGAAAACTTCCACATTTTATTAAAGTTGAAAGAAATGAATTAAAGATTATTTGATATTTTTTATTTATCGAATAAAATAATAATTGATATTAAATAAAAACCAAACTTGAATCTATATAATTCTAAATGTTAAATTTAGGATACCATTAAAAATACCACAATTCAAAAGATCATAATCTAGTATTTCAACTAACAGTCATCTTTTGTACACAATGACCATGTCTTATTACAGAAGATAAATTATACCTGAAACTCAACCACTAAACATTTCACGGTTGACTTAACACAAAGCTGCGTTCTGACTCTATCAAACGTGTGATTAATCCACTCGAATTCATTTATATTTATCGAACCGTTACGATCTCTATAGGAAGCAGTATTTCCAAACGAGAATGATGATAGTGTCAATATCAACAAATGAACTGATGTCTCTAGCGTTTCCCCATATATTTTTTTACAATGTTTAGTCTGTTCAGACTCTGAATGAACACGGACACCATCAACCATACCAAGATATCATCTCACTGATCAACTGATTTAAAAAGCTTTTCATCAATTGACAACTTAAATATTTTTGCACGAACACTTCCATTGACCTTTAAAAGTTTTCAATTAGAAAATCATTTATCACCTCTAAGAATAATATTTTTTATTCCAGTTATTCTGCAATTTCCTTAGATTTTTATATTGATAAGTATTACATTTTTGTAATACTGAAATATAGTTGTTTCTAAAAAAATATTAGATAAAAATAAATCTGATGTAAAGTTAGTTACATATGTATGTTAACTATTTTTGAAAATTTTTGATTAGAAATAAAAATAACTGACAAATATCTTAATAATTACTCATTTACTTCCAAAATTTTTTAGAAAAATTATAAAAAAATAATTTATACGCAATTGAATTTTAATTTTAAAAAAATAAGACTACTAATTAAAAAATAACTAATTTTTCATTTAATTATTTTATAGATAAATAGGTAGTTTGTAGTTATTTTTAATATTCATTTTTAATTTATATGTCTATGTAAAATATATAGTTAGATAGATACATATAGTTAAGTAGACAAATACAAAATAAAAAGTGTGTATCAAAGCTATGACCAATATACAATTTAAGTATTAATAAATAAAAAAGATCATATTTAAATATACCATTGGTTTTAATCACAAAAATTTCAAAGTATTTTACAGTCGATAAGTTTTCGTTTTTTAAGCTCAATGAACACAAATGTGATTTACATTATTTTGCGTTGTCATTTTACAAAGCACGTATTTTCAAATTTTATGAACCTTATAATATGTGTTTTTATACACGTTCATCTCAAATGATACGTATTAAAATATTGATATTTTGTATTTTGAATTCATGCATGTTACCGTAGAATATAATCGAATTAATGATAATTTTGTTTTGTTCTCATATTTGTATTCATATCATTTGAAAATAATAATTTACTTTTTTCAATTAGACACAAAATCTATTATACGTGTATAAACAAATACGCACATATATATTTTGAAAAATATATAAAAACAATTTCAAAATTCAATTTAAGTTTAAATTAAATTTGAAAAGTGGTTTCACAAAACGTAAGTATTTATTCAATATGTACTTTCTGAATATTATCAATATTTTTTTTCTTTTTTGTATAAATATGGAAATTATATTTAAATATTTTAATTAAGATTTTTTGATTAATGCTTTTGTGATATGTTTATTTGACCAGTTTAAACACATATTTAAATACTTTATCAAATATTAAAATTTATATATATTAAACACTTAACATATTAAAATTATTATGCTACTAAAAAATAGCACAAGTATGCGAGTTATTTACAGTAAGAAAATACAAAAAAAATCCAATTTTTTAACTCAAATAGTTAAATATTATTTGCGTATATTAACAAATTAAAATAAAGATGAATTATAATCAAGCAATATAAGAATGTCTATTAATATAAATATTTTAAAAAATCATCATTCTTAGAAATCTCGAATTAATTTTATAAAAGAGTAGATGAAAATTTCAATAAATATTTATAAAATAAACAAAATAGCTTTAATAGCAATAAACAACCTAATTTTCAATATTAATATTTTAATTCACAATTATATAAATTAACAGACAATAATTCACGTAGCTTATTCACATTTTATAAAAAAAAACAATTAAATAAATACAATCAATTTAAGAAATAGAAAAATATTGCAACAAATATACTAAATATAATAGATTAGTTGATTTTTAAAAATCACAAATATTTTCAAAATAATAAAGATATTTTTCCAATATTTCTAAAATCTATAATTAATGAAATATGTCCTATTAACGATTATCAAGAACAACTTTAATAACTTATTATTTTATTTTTTATAAATATCGAAAATTCTTGGTACAAAATTCTTAAATTGAGAAAATACTAAATATTTCTTATATCAATATTAGATACGAATGAAATATAAAAAAATATAAGCTTCGTAATTAAATTAATATTTTTTAAATGTGGAAAGAAATTAAAAAATAAAAAAATAATATTTTTTCTATTTTAATTGTTTAATATATGCTCCAGAATAAAATAATTATTGAATTGTTTTTTTACATGACGTATGGATCAAATGAGACTGAATATAGAAGAATAAAAAATAATAAGCAAGTAAAGGTAAATCTAAACTCTTCAGTCCCATTTGAGTTAGACTAAAAGTATTTTATTCTCTTAATTTTATTAAAAAATATTTTTAAATTCAATAAAAATATTTCATAATATTTTAATCTTATGTACGTATGTGTGTATGTATGTATGTATGTATGTATGTATGTATATATATATATATATATATATATATATATATATATATAAACTAATTAACAAGTATAAAGCAAAACATCTTACATTTAAATTTAACATAAGACATTAATTTAACTTAGTTTCAAACATAGACAAACATTATAAAGGCACACGACATAAATTTTAATATGTACACTATACATCATAATAGTCCTTAAAGAGAATATAAATCAGAAATTACAAAATAAGAATAATAAATCAATATAATAATTAATTATTTCATGAAAACTGTAAGTAAACGTTTGTTCATAAATAGTTTAACATCACACGTAGTTTTATTAGATTCACTTCTTATAACTAGCAATATTTATTCAATATTACTAAAAAAATATTATTACTTAAGAAATAAATGTAAGTACTTATATTTTTATTGAGATGTGAAATATAATAATTTGTTTAATATTAGTTAAATAAATATATTTTCTCTAATTCTTTTTTTCTTGATTTATCTGTTCGATATTCTTATAAAATGAATATTCTACCAGAGAAAATTTAATACTTTTCAATTATTTTTCTATATTATTTTACAGTATATTAAATTAAATATTTTATCGACAAAAGTTAAAATCGGCACAAATACTTATTTTATTTAAAATATATGGTAACAAATATTATTCCTTTAAACATGTATTGCTTTTTAAATTAATTAAAATAAATTTATGAAAAATATTCCACGTATAACAATTATGTCATGTAAAACGATAATTATTTTCAATTAAGGTGTATAATTTGTCATTTTTATTCTCAGTAGATTTTACAAAATGTAATTTATCATTACAGTATTTTTTTTAAATTTTCATAATTATTATTTTTAAATCATTCAATATATTGTTTTATCTTTTCATAAATCTGTTAAAGATTCAAACTTTTTATATTATTTCAAAAACTATTTTTAAGGAATTTAAACTTTTTTGTAAAAACGATCAATTATTGTTTCTGATACTACAATAGTATTATTTATTTAATTATTTTAAGTCATAGTATATTAAGAATGAATTTATTAATTTTTGAATAATTTTCAAAACGAATTTTTATCCTATTTTCAATGAATTATTTTATTATAAATTTATTTAAAACTGCAATAATAATTAAAATTAATTATTCAATTTTTTTTTAAAAAAATGATATATTAAATAATATTTTAAATGTACATATTTGTAATTATAAATATTTTTTAACTTATTTCTTCTATTAAGAATTGAATTATTTATTTAAAACAAATTTATATCAATACCTAATAAATAAAAATAAAAACCTTATTATTGTACAACTATTACAAAAGTATTTCTTTCAAATAATATTGATTTATTCCCTAGAGGTAAGCTTCTGTCCAAGGTCTTTGTTTGAAATACATGTTCTTATGAACAAAGACGACATTCGAAATATTTTACTTTTTTGTCAGAAGTTTCCTAAAATTCTAATATTCCCAGTTTCTTTGATCTGAAACACATTGTTTCGTATATTTATTGCTTACAGTTTATTTTTTCAGCACGTGTGTTTAATACAAATCTTTCATTTTTTCATAAAATTAAATTTGACAGGCGTGTTACCTATATCAAGGCAAGAGAGAGTTTTATTAATTACTTTTTATGAAACAGTTTTATTTATATAAATGAATTTATAAAATATAACAAGTTATCTAATTATATGTAAGGTGAGAGGTTTTTATTTGTCTTATAAATCTTAATATGAGACAATAAAAATATATATGAAAAATATATTCGTATTATTTTATAACAAGGAGAAAGTATTCATTTTTTGTAATAAAATGTTTTTAGTATGACTTAGAATATATTTCTATAAGTTACAATAATTAAATATAAATTAGGCTTCAAAAGTAAAAAAATATGATTCTGTTTCTACATCATAATAAATTTAAAACAGAACTCGTCTTCCATTCGTTCTGAAAATGCAGCTTTTGTATTTTTTACCTTTATAGGGTAATTTAACATTCTAAAATATGCATATGTGTTATCTGAATAAGTATTATTACTTTAGTGAAATGGAAACTCACAGATCATTTTTATTACTATTCATAAATTGAAACAATGTCTTCATAAATAAACAGTTTGGTAATATTTTTAGTTTCTTGTCCTTATTTATTATTGTTCTTTAGTAGAATTTTGTATGCACTAAACGATTTATATTTATTTCGAATACTTACATTTTTATGCACTTATATAAATATAAATAAATGTGGGTTATATGTATATGTACATATATTATCCTTTTTCCAATTTTAATAAAATAAAAAGCATCTAACTTATAAAGACTATAAGAAAACCCAGTAAGAAATATATCAAATTTCTTATGAATAATGAAATTCATATGAAATAAAAAAATCTAAGTCTACTCTTTTATTAAACATGAGTAAAAGGGAGTGCAATCAATAAACTGAGTAGATTTTTCATTCCATTTTTTTCCTAACAATAAAATTTTCCATTTCGTGTTACATGTAACATAGTGAAAACCATTATAACAAGACATATCATTATTGAAAATCGAAATCTGATTTTTTTCCTTTCAAATCCTCCGCACACGTACCTCAACAAACCAAGCAGAGCAATATTTCAATAGTTGTACAGTTCCGTAAAATTTCCTTTTACTTCAATCTGAATGAAAAGATTGATGTGACGGAAATAGAAATATGTACTCTTAAAAAACGATAGGTTTTATTCAATATGAAACACTGATAATTAGTATATTTTACATAAAATTTATTATTTTTCTTTTTTTGTTATTTTTTTAATTAAACATTTTTGACTACATTTATATATTTAATTAATAAATATATATATATATATATATACTTATGTACTAAAAATTGTTGTTTTTTTCTAATTATACATCATACAAAAATTATAATAAGTTTCTTGTTTCAGATGGAAAATATCATCAACTACCTACAGGAGAATTATTAATACATAATTTGGAATTTAGTGATCAATTTCCAACATATCGTTGTCGAACAATGCATCGTCTTAGCCGACAATATGTATTTAGTTCATCCGCAAATGTGCGTTTAACTGGTAAGTGTATCTATTATTATAATCTATTAATCAATATTGTAAATAATTTCAATACTGATTAATATATAGGAATTTAATTATTACAGTATCTAAGTCAGTATATTATTTGAAGTTTATGAAAATACCCAAATATATTTTTCCAGAAAAAGTTTAAAAATCATTCAATATGTATATAATACGCGACTAAAAAAAATTCCATAATACTCATTTATATTCTATACATTTTTCGTTTAAATATAATTAATTAAAATATTCATATATTATTAAAATAATGTTGGTATGAATAAATATGAAACATTTATTTTTTAAAAAATAAGAACAATGATGTCTTAAAAAAATTCTCAGCGTATAAAAATATTTTACTAGACATGAACAAAATAATTAATCGGAGAAATTAAAAAAAATGTATAATTTTATATAATCATAAAATATGTTATTTATTAAATGGAAATAAATTTAATTGAGAACTTTATTTAGAAAAGGGGATACCGAAAATATGAAAAAATAGTAATATAAAATTATTTCAATTTACTGCCTATATATTTTTCCATTTTTGTATTATATATATATATATATATATATATATATAATACTGTCTCTTAATACTAACAAATAACATTCGGCTATAACATTAATTACAATAAAACATTATAAAAAAGATTAAGTTTACTGTTATTAGTTATAGAAACAATTAATTGTTCTCAAATGTACCAACGAAACTTAATTAACACCAATTAACCATTTAATCAAATTATTCCTCTCATTTAACTCGAAGTTTTAGTATAATCATCTTCAAACGAATTAAAAGGGTTTTTTTATTAAAATTCTTAAAAATCTGTACATTATAAATAAACATAATATAAATATATTAATATTAAAAGAGTTTTCTTTAAAAAAATATTATTGTAAGACACTCAAAATCTCAAGGTATTATATAACTTTATATACGTATATATATATATATATATATATATATATATATATAGAGAGAGAGAGAGAGAGAGAGAGAGAGAGAGAGAGAGAATGAGACTTTATCTTAAGTTTAAATTGTATATCTTTTAAATATTTAATATACTTTTTCGAATTATGTTTGAAATCCCTTTTTATATTATGCAAATTGATATCAAACTTTGTTAAAGTTTTATTACACTTTAAATAACTACTTAGAAAGAGTTACTTGCTATGGCATCGAAATATAGATTGTGTTTAGAAGTGAGTTAATAAAATACACATAAGTTCGAATGCTTACCAGCTGTTGATAATGAGAATTTCGCTGTGGTGTTTCATATATACTCAACCGCACATTCTGGAGTGTGAATCTCGCCTCTGTTTATAAACTTTACTGATTTTCCATATAGATATGACACTACATTTACGTTATAAACAGATTGCAAACACAATAACCGTTTGATATCTACCGTTCCAACGAACTTTTTATATTTTATTTCAATTTATTTTTCTATTGCTGATATTTATTCAAAGTTTTTATTAGATTTTTTGCAAAATTGTACGAATTCACCATTTTTTTGTATACAAAGGAAATATATTTTTCTTGCTATAAGATTGAATGTTAGCAAACATTATTTCGTAACTTTTAAAATTTATTTTTAAACCTATTACATAATTTATATATATATATATATATAAATTTGTGAGAATATAATCAAAGTACATAACAAAATAATCTCCGTAAACACTCGTAGAATTCTGGACAGGTAGACAAGCTTGAGACCATTTTACCTGATATCAGTATGCTAATTTTCATAACGTCGGATGATAATTCCTGTGTAAAGCCCGCAGGGAAACTAACACCAACAGAATGCATAGAAACGCTTCTATGACGTTAGCACAACACATCATTGTACATTCTCATAGAAACTACTTTAAACCATTTGAGATTTTACTATATACATACATACATACACACACACACACACACACATACACATATATATATATATATATATATATATATATATATATATATATATATAGTGATTATTTAAATGAACATGAGTCACGATAAGTTATCAAAAAATAAAAAATAACATTTAAATTTGCATGAATATCTAAAAACACAATTTTAATACTAGTAATGTGAATTTTCTTTTTAATTTGTTTTTTTAGAGAAAACATAATAATTATGTTGGATTCTTAGTTATATACATATTTTAAATTTAATACGTATACAATTTCAACAAAGTGTAACTTATTTTTAGTATAAGATATTTTATTTCATAAAAATTCAAAAATAGATATTTCTTTAATATACAGAGGATATATTAATTGAATATTTTTTTCCAATTAAGTAAAGTTTCTTTAATTTCAATATTAAGACAGTTCGTTTCAATACATTTCATCCAATTTTTTATTATCATTTTGTTTAAATTTTATTCATATAAATAAACAAATTAAAAATTATACTTTTTTAGTAAAGTCATTATAAAAAAATGTTTTTGGGACTAACTTAATCAAGTTCTTTAATTATTTCTTTTAACTCTTTCAGAATAATTAAAAATATTGTACACTCTCATAGAAACTACTTTAAAAATTGAAAAATTGGGAAGTAATTTAACTTTTTGATTAATTATGTTACTTTCATCTAACAATCGAGTAAATATTGATTGTAACAATTTTTAACAAAATTATTGTATGTTTCACTCTTTTTTTAGTGCTTTCTGGTCCTTCCTGAATTTTCATTGATAAACATTCTGTATAATATACATACATGCATATATATATATATATATATATATATATATATATATATATATATATATATATATATATAATAGCTATAAATCAAAATTCTTTCAGTATAAAAGATAATTTTTGTAATGTATATTTTAATCAAGTACATATATGGAATTTACTCCCTTTAATTAAACAACTTGAAAGTATGTAATTTTCTAATTAGTAAAACATTGAATGACTCTGTTATTATATGCAATATATATATATATATATATCTGTACATATATGGATGTAACCATGTGTGTGTGTGTATATTTATGTAATACAATCGTACTCAGAAATGTGTATTCATATGATAATTCAAATAAATATGTCATTTTATACATAAAATTACACGATAAAATAATTAGAGGAAAATGTTATGTCAGTCTACAATTTCAAATCAATGAAATATTATTTGCTTATAATGAACAATCATTAAAATTCATTATTATTGTGACAGTCAAACTGAACATTATATACTTAATATTTTAATAGTCATTTATATAATTGTATATTAGAAATTCGAACAGGATATTATAATTTAACTAGTTTTGAAAATATAAGAATTTCATTTTTAATATTTTCTGTTTGTTTTTCGTCTTAAATAAAATTTAGCAAACTTACAAAAAATATATAATCTAATAGAATTAAATCTAACACTAAAACAGATATGACTGGGCTTTTATCTTTTAACATTAAATTATATAAAATTTAATAATCAATACTTATTTTCATTTTTTGTCAAAAACTTTTTTCTTGATATTTACAAAATATATGTTTCTGATAAACATTTCATTTTTATGATATAATTAACTTTGAACTTCCTTCATATTCTTAATTATATTGTTTTTATTTTAATATAAAAGTTGAAATTTGTTTTGAAAATTTTATATTTCAGATTTTAAATATTCTTTATTAAAATTCTTGATTTAAAATGATGATGATAAATATTTTTAATATTTGAAATATTATTAATTGACACATTTAATATATTTTATTCATTTAACATAAAAAATAAATTAAAAAAAATGTTTTGTATATGACAAGATAAATTGATTTTTTTATAGACAAAGTTACGCAATAACTGGTTTTGCTACAGACAACGATGAAGACAAAAATTAATTAAAACTTTCTTACTTATAAAGAAAACTTGAGCTATTGAAAATGGTATTTCAAAGGATTCAGTCGAGTTATAAATAACAGGCAGGACACTTATAATAACTCCAATATTATCTTTATATTTATTCTTTTTTATCTACCTTTAGCAGAATATTTATTTATTTCACTATAAAAATTAATGTAGTTATAAAAGAATCATAAACAAAAAGAATTGTTAAAATATGTGTAAAATAATAATTAAATGTGTTTATTTTAATATTTAAACATAGAAATATATAATTCGATTTATGTTTACTTTGACATGTGTACAAATAATCCCAAATCTCACATATCGATTAAAAAAATCTAAAATATAAATTTCACGTGTAATACAAGATTTCAAGCATCTGGAATATATGAATAAAAATAATAACAATAAGACGACAAGCATCTTTAAATCTTATATAAATCTGCGGAGATCGCTTCCATCGTTTTACTCAGATTTAATCTTGTCCCTGATGGGACTTTCGCAGACATTGGTTTAAGGTTTCGCGTATGCATAAGCGGCAACGACGAACAGAGTCGGTACGGTTACGAATACTTGGTACAAGTAGCAAGAGCAGTACACAAGACATTCATTATTAAACGAATTTCCGTGGCCGGAACAAAGCTCCGCATCCCAACGGGCCAATCATTTCGCTCTAACTGACAGATACGGCGACATCATAACAAGTTACTTTAAAGAGAATAGTTAATAGCTAAATCCCCGAACGTGCAAACCAACGCCCTACTGGTATACGAAATATTCATATCACAGACGTAATCTGAGATCTGCTATATTTATATAATTCATGTTTGATGTGTTAAGTAAAACAGTTTAGTAACTGTCAAGACAACTGATACGAACATAATTTACACTTCGGTTTTAACACTTTATACTATAATTCTCAGTTTCATTTTTTTATCATACACACACACACACACATATATAATCAGATAATTGTTATATCCTAATCTTCTAATCTTGCTAAAACTTATGATAAACTTACAAGAGAAAACTAATTTAACAGTATTTTTTGTTTTGTCTTATAATTCTATGATAATATCACAGTTCCTCAACCTTTGGACATTATTCTAGGTATCTATTCACTTTAATTCTAGAAATATGTAAAATTGATTCTTGATACGTATCCAGAGAATTGCTATTCAAGTCATTTAATTACTTTATTCAGTAGCATGCAATAACGCAGGAACAAACAAAATGAAAATTATAAAAAATCTATATTAAATTTGAAACATTTTTCAGGATCATATTAATATCCGCTTAAAGATTGAAAAACTGATTTATAATATTATATTTTATGCTCTTTCGATGAGCGTAAATATTTTTTGTGTAATCTTACAAAAATTAAAATTCGATTAAAAAACAATAATTAATTACAAATGGAAATAAACACAGAAGTTTATTTCCGTTTGTAATTAATTACTCTTTTCTGAAATAATCAGTATAGATAAATTAATCTACTAAAATTATATAAAATAAAACGTATTAATATTTTCATCCATGTATTGAAATTTTATTCGAATTTATTTAGACTCAAATAATAATCTCGTTAAGATAAGCTTGCACGAAACGTGCTCAGCCACGCATAGATATCTTCCGGCAAAAATGTTTATCCCTAAACGCAGAATTAACTCTGGACCCGCTCGGACTCTAAAACAATGATAGTCCAGAGATAAATAATAATGGATATTTAATAATCTTAGTAAGTAATTTAAAATAATTAAAATGAACTTAATAAGTCGTTTTTATTATTAAATGATAATATTGTATTTTTTATTGAAAGATTTATAACTTACAGTTCCTTCATTAACATTTTTAATTTTTGTCATTCATATTTTAACGAAAAAAATATCAGTAATACCAAATGTAATATTCGATTTAATGCTGAAAACTCTTTAGTTCTTTTCAAACAAGATGGTGGAAGGTTTGCTCTAAAATATTTTAAAGATTTTATAGTTTTTTCTACATTTATAGATCTTTTTTAAATTCTAATAATTTACTAAAATACTAAAAGTAATTTTATATAACGTTTAACCTTTCAATATCCGACTAATTATTTCTGATCTATGTAAAAACATAATTATTTTAAAAAAATACTAAGACAGTACAATTATCCTTTTTAAAACTATTTTTAATAATATATTTTACTCTCTCTTAAAATATATACTTGTATAATTATTAATTAAAAACAATACAATTTTTAAAAAATCAATAAAAAATACATTTATATAAAGGAACACATATTTTTAAAAAAATATGATTTTACAAAAGTTTTAATTCAACATAATAATACATTAATAAACAATTATCGTTAAGACTTATAACCGTAATAAATCGATAACTTATTCGATTCATTTATACCAGATCTTTCTACATCACCCTTTCGAATGTCTATACTGCTTTAATCTGACATTGATGGATGAAATTTATACTTTAAGAAAAGTTCAACTCCCATAATTGTACTGATTACATCTTGTTTGGTTATTTTGTTGTCGAAGGCTTCCTTAATTTGTAATTGATTTCCATTTTATAAATGATGCATAAATAATAAATTACTACAATACAATTACGTTAAATGTTTAAGTAATATTAACTTGTTATTTTTTTATTATAAAATTTAAATATTGAAACGTGTTCTTTATTTTTTACATAGAAACGAATCTTAATTATATTTTATCGTTCTACAAATATAAAAAAAACCATTACTATTTTTAAAACTCTATACGCATGAACAATTCATTACTTATTATCATTAAAATTTACTTACCATAATGAAAGTTTCCTGAAAAATCTCTCTGCTTATTTTCAATTCTTATATTAATTTCGCTTTTTTAACATCGAGCTTGAAATTTATTACTTTCACTTAACATAAAATACAATTTATTTCTTCTTCTAGTTATTAATATTAATATAAGAAGTTTAATTGCGTAAATAAATTTTATTTATCAATTAGTGAGTTATTTACCAACCTTAATATCAGAATTAATGTTTTTATCACTATTAATAAATGAATGATAACTTGAATTTTTTGCTTTCGTGATTTTTAATATTTTTTAACGTTATAATATATTTATTTATAATGAAGCTTTTTAACTCTGATAGCACGTATTTTTTAATTACGTATTTTATTAATTGAATGACAAATAATTATTGAATACTTTTATAAAATCTTGTGTTGTTGAAATGAATTATTCATATATATTATAGGAAATAGTATTTTAAAGCTCAAAATCTAAATAAAAAACAATGATCTTATATTTCAAGTCGATAACGCCTCTATATGGTATTACTTAAACTTGTTTTCAAATGCTAGAACAAGGACTTCAACTCTTACCTGCCGAATACAATTGCCAGAATTGTATATTATAGAGTAGTCAATTTTAAAAAATAAAATGAAAAATATTCAACTACCTCCACTAGTATTTCAAAAACATAAAAAAAAATTCATGAGGAATGATTTAATATTCTATTGGATCCATTCAGACTCTATATCTTTTTATCCAAAAAGGACGCAAATTGTACCAAAGCTAATAAGGTTTTTTGCAATTCGATAATGTTTCCATTAGTTTGTTCATCCCCTATATATATATATATATAGAGAGAGAGAGAAAGTGAAAATGTCCCATCAGGAACATACACTTATCATCATTCATTCAAAAAAGATGCATTCTATTTAAAAATTAAATTGTGCCCTCCTGATGTGACACCCTATATATATATATATATATATATATATATATATATATGTGTGTGTGTGTGTGTGTGTGTGTGTGTGTGTGTGTGTGTGTGTATATGTATGTATATCCACTATTTAATATACATGCACAAGTGTGTATGTGTTTGTACGTTCTAAACATCCTATAAATCACTACTTCAAAACAACTATAGTAACCCAACATATCTGCTACACTGAAATAAATGTTCCAAGAGATACATTTTACCGCATAGTATTTTGTGCAAATATTTGAGTAAAGTTTATAAAACCAGCGAAGGGGATAGTGCACATTTACATGTATTAATAATTATCATTGTATTTGACAAATATACTCCTCGCCACTAAATATTATAGAATATACGAAAATAGCACAGTTTAACTTTATCGGATTTTCGTGTTGTTGCTTTTCGCTTCCGCTTTATTTATATTCACAGATGTTTAAAGACATGGCGCACGATGTGTCTGGATTACAACCGCACATGTTTACTATTCTGAATTTAGATGGTGTGTAAATGCAGAATATGAATTGAGATTAAATTGATGATTAGTTTTACACTTGTCACAAAGGACGCGAGTTAATTTTGTTGTTTCTTTGACTTAAATAAGATTTTCTACTTAATTTAATCATAATTCTATATTTCCCGTGCAGCTTCATTCACTCAAAACTCAATTAATTGAATTATAATGTAATGAAAGCGTCTTTTGAATACTCGGATATTAATTTTCGAGTGTACTGTACATAATTCATGCTGCAATCATTAATATAAATTATTTTGTTTAATTGGGGCATTGTTGAACTTTATCAAAATCAAAGTTTATGATATTTTCAAATAAATACTCTCTCGACGATATATATATATATATATATATATATATATATATATATATATATATATGTATATGTATATAAAATTTCTAAATAAATATTTTAGTTTTATTTATCCCTATACTTCAAAAACAACGCTAAAACCCATTTTAAATACCTAACGTAATAATCCGTTTAATGGTAGAAGTGCATCAGTCCATTACAGATACGATGGTGGAAGGTTTAACTGCAAAATATTTCAAAAAATATTTTTTCATATTTTTTCATTTTTTAAGCCTAATCGATTTTTTTGCATTATTTAACTAAAAAAATATATATGATACATTATTTTTTTGCATTATTTATCATCTAAAAATATATATGATACATTATTTTACTCGGGGTTTACTCCTTCGACAGTTATTTTTACAAGATGAGGTTTCGGCCTTTTTCAACCCTCGACTTGAAAACGAGGGACTCTCCGACTATCGAACGCAATTCCCGTATATAGTGATGCTAACCACTGTTTATATGTATATATATATATATATATATATATATATATATATTGATAACCTTAATTTCACTAATATATTTTATTTCAAAATTAATGTAATTTATATTTTACTAGAAACAACCAATTTTTAAGTCTAAATTCGTAAATTATAAATGTCATTTCAATTTTTTTAACACCAAATGAACTCGTCTACCACAATCATTAAAGAGCACTAAGTGTTTAGTATCGTTAATGAAATACTATTGTTTCATTAAAACACATTAACAATTCGATGGTTTAAGCAAAAGTTATTCAAATATATTTAAAACTAATATCATAATGTAATAACATATCGTATTGTCTATAAGCATTATTATTACGTCTAACGCGTTCATATACAAATACCATCCGCTTCAGATATTGTCATGAACAACACCACAAATTGTGCTTGCGGTTGTAAACTAATGTTCGGTCATAATTTAAGTTGTATAATTTAAGCAAGTCCTTAAATATGAATATAGCTTAACTAGACAATAAAAATCTTATTTATTTCTACTATTGAAATTTTATTTATAAACATATTATTTTATAAAAAATATATAAAATCAATATACAAATAATAAAACAATTTAATATATATATATATATATATATATATATATATATATATATATATATATATATATATATAGACTTTTCTACATAATAAACAGCCCTTCCATATTTCAAAATAAAATTGTTTTATTCTAATTTAAAATTATTTCAAAACTATTTTGTACCTTCAAATTTATATTTGTATTTGTTTAATATTTTTCATACAAAAAAATATGCATTTTTTTTCTTTATTGAAAGTAACAAATAATTTGAAATCATAATATATCGTTGCTGTTAATACATATATATATATATATATATATATATGCATGCATGTATGTATAGGGATTTTTTAAGCATGATAGAACTTTAAATTGAATCTCTATCGAAAATTCTATTTAACCTAAAAAACTCTCTTTATATATATATATATATATATATATATATATATATATATATATATATATATATATATATATATATATATATAAAGGGTTATTTAGAACTTTCGATAAAGGTTCCATTTAAAGTTCTATCATGCTTAAAAAAATATGCTATATATATACATAAAAATGTATATATGTTATGAAATAAAAAATTACACAAATATTTTATTTCAGAACATCGTGGAATTGTTTCACCTGTAATTGTAGAACATACTGGAACAATACATGTATCACAAGATGAAGGAGCTGCACTTCTTTGTATCGCACAAGGATGTCCATCGCCTGAATATAGGTATGTTTAAAAAAGAATTTATTTTTCATAATATTATTCATAAATAAAATTGAATTTACTCAAAAAATTCTAAATTGATAAGTTAAATGAATTCTGTTTTTATAAACAATTATTTGTTGTCTTTAATATTTATTTTAAATTAAGATTAATTAAAGCAGAGTATATTATACATTTTTGAGTTGTTATAATATAAAATCTTATATTCAAAAATAAGTAATATAAGGCTTTAAAAACAACTACTTTACACAAAAACGACTTTTTATAAAGTAATCATAGCTTAATCATACAGCTTAGTTTAGGAAATATTTTTTAATTTGCATTATATTTAAAATCTCGCAATAAATTTATTATTTCCAAATATTAGACCTTCTAACAGAATTATCTAAAAATATTCTTTATAAAAAGAAAAGTTTAAGTTGATCAACTCAACAACTACGGCATGTAAGATTTAAATTTAATTTTTGTATCGCGATTACTGAAGGGTTCACTGAATTTATAAATTCATGCTCACGACATAAGTGAGATGTATGCGTACAAGATCTTTAACTCTTAGATTAGTCCAAATTGGGCGGAGTGTCTTTCAAGCGCGTGGTAAATTGCTGCAGTCGGTAAGTTGTTAGTGAACTAATTAACTTACTCTCCTCCACGCATGTTCAACTAAGTCTACTTCAATGTTACTGTTTATAAAGTTTGAAACTATTTGGTCGGTCGACATGATACTGTGGGTTGATACCATCCACATTTAACATTGAACTGATTGAAATACTTTATTAAATTGCGTAAATTATTTGGCTTTGTATATTCAAATACTTGCATTCGAGCATATAAGAGCATTCGGAGTTAGCTAATTATATTTAGGTGATTTAATTAAAAACAATTCCTCTCGAGCAGATTTCAGTTTTTGAAAGAACAATTCATGGGTGCTATTTTTAATACAAATTCGTTATTTTTACCACTTGAATCATACAAAAACGCAATAGAAATTATAGTTTATTTTTTTGATCACATTTTTGTGTGATCCCTTCACTGTATTTAATTCTTTAACGTATTACACGAAAAAGTAATGATCATAATATTATAATTAAACTAATTAAAAATAAACAAATATTACAATTTTATAAATCTATCAATATATATATATATATATATATATATATATACAAAATTGTAAATGAATACAAGAACTAGTAAGAGTAACTGATATAATAAAAAAAATGAAATTAATAAAATGAATGTAGGTAGAATACATAGCAAGAAAAAATGACCATAGTTGGACAAAAATCATTATAGAACAGCGACTAAGAAATAAAAAAAGAGTTTTTTTAAAAAAACTATCAGAGATAAAGATATGAAATTGCAAAATATAGTGAAAGTAAGAGTTGGATTAAATTATCCATGGACAAAAAAGAATAGAAGGAACTTGAAAAAGCTTAAAAGAAAAGTCAAACTTTTTTTATTTAAGCTTTCTCCTAGCAACATCGGTTGATATAATTTTTTATGATGATGATAATGATGGTAATTTAATATATATATAAATTTGCAATTGGCAAAAATTCCTTATAAAAAAAATATATTAATTTGTATGCTCTATAACAATAAAAATAAAATCCTGTCTTTTTGTCTTTAAACAATATTAAATCTTAAACTTTTTTCAATATTTTTACAAAATACAAATATACATTTTCAATTCGTAATAAGATTTGAGTTTGAAAAAAATATATTTAACATATATATTCGTATCTAAAGTTCTTTTTCCAAACATACAACACAAATTTTCACTCAGTCATACTATTATATTATACAATTTTTGGAAATCGTATCATGTTTGAATCCACCTTACTCGTCAACATGTCATTCGTTTCAAATATTCCAAATAAATAGCTAGTGACTGTAATAAAAATAAAACTGTACACATTTATACTGTAATCTATCGAGCCAGATACAAAAACAATCAATAATTCATCACAATATTTCACTGGTGGAAAAATAATTACATTTACAATAATTACGATAATTACAATATATTGTTACGACAAAACGTTTTCATATATCCAATACTAACACGTTTAAAATTTTATTACAAATGTTATAAAAGTGCAAATGATTATTAATTTCGAATTGGTTCTATTGTACTCACGGAAACATTTCATTTATATATCAGAGTTTATTGGTAATTTTAAATAAATAGTAATTTATAATTTACGTGAAGGAAAATTGATATTTCAAGTGATTTAGTATGTTATCAATAATATTTATAGCAACTAAATATTTCATTTGTATTTTCTGATAAGTGTTAGTTTAATTACTTTAATTTAATTTTAACTTCAAAAATTTATTTAAATTTAGCGAATATAAAACTTTTTATATCTTTATATATTGTTTTATTTAACATAAATATATTTAATAATACTTTTACTACAAAAATAATACGATAAAATATTGTAATAATGATTATCCTAAATAATTGTTTATTACTTTCATTTTACAGAATATTTTAAATATCGTTTTTTTAAATTCATGTACCACGTAACGAAATATAAATGATTCATTGAATTTAATAATTATTATTTGGTATCTGTTCCTAACATATTTCAATGCCCTATTTTTAATTTATATATATATATATATATATATATATATATATATATATATAATATGTATGTATGTAAAACTTAATAATATACACATTGTATTTATGTTTTGTATGAATCCTTTTGGTACTAACAAGAGATAAATATTTATTTCAAGTTTCATACATTACCATTCAACTCAATTTATGAAGACAATTTGTCAAACATTCATTACATAATATTTGAACTGTGATCTTGTTTAAAAACACACATATTTTTTACAAAAATTAATTTATAATGGTAGTAAATGATTTATTCCAAGTAAAAAAATTGTTAATAAAATTAATAAATTGTAAATTTGTATACTACAGTACATTTATATTTTGCAAATACAATGTAGTAGAATTTTAAAAATAGCAACATTATCAATTAATAAATAATGAAAAAACAGCGTGAAGATAAAATCAGTTACCAATAATAATATTTGGTGTTCATTTCAAAAAAAAGGAATATTAAATGACAATAATTACTATTATATTGAAACAACGTATTGCCATTTATTTATTTTTATACTTAACTATATTAATTAATAATAATTTCAATAAATTAAGTTCTTATATATTTATTATTTAACATCAATAATCAATTAGTAATTATTAATGTCTCATTATTAATTTCAATTTTATGCTTATTTTGTGTTAAATATGTTTATTTTTTAAAAATCATTGAAGCTATATTTATACACACATACATACATATATATATATATATATATATATATATATATATATACTTATATATAGTAATCTATTTGAATATTACATCCCAAAGTTCCCCTATGTGAAATAATTCACTTAATTTTTTCCAATTATCACATTACATTTTCCGTGAATAATCAAAAACTGTTTTACGAACGATGAAATTGCGGAGTAATAAATCGAGAACAAACAAAATCATGGTAGGGTTAATATAAGTATACCAGCACAAATTGCTATCGAAAACTTTGAAATTGAAACTGATAATTAGAAATTTATAGATTGATTTCATTACTCATGTTTATTTCAAAAATGTTTGAACTACTAAAATGGCATTAACATAACTTTATGAAATTCTACTTTTATTTATTTAGAAAGACAGATAATTTTTGATTTATTACAAAATAATTTGAACGATTTACCTAATGTATCTCTTGCATTTAAATATAAATAAATTTTTTTTCACGGTAAAATATTTTTTAAGCGAATTATATCGCTTACAAAGGTACTCTACTGATCCTGTACTAAACTCAATAATATATATAATGATTTATAAAAAAAATAATTACCATCATTATCAATGGATTATCCCTTGTAATTTATCAAACAATCCTCAAAATCAAAAAACGTAAATTTAATATGCAATTCTTATACAAACACCAATATTCAGAAACCAATAATTTTCTAATAATCTTAACGTCTGTCAAGTAAATCCCTATTACTCATTTATCTCCTACAGAACAATTTGCCACTGTCACTTCCGTACCTTTCTGAATCTTAGCGAAGTAACAGCTTTCTCACTAATCTGCACCCTCTTACTGGTCTATAACTTCGGTTGTAATAGGTGGAATCTTCAGCAGAGGTTAACAAACTCATTTTGAGCTTTGTTCAAATTCCAGAAGTCATAAGTAAAAGCATTAACTTGTTCAAGTTTTAGCACAAAACACAATGCAATTTATAGTCATTTTCAGAATCTGGAATTTATCTCACAAAATTACGAATTTTCATGTAGATTTACTTTTTGCAAAGTATGGCATTTAATAATATATTTTTGATATATCTTAAGTACAATTTTCAAAGTAAATATTGAAAAAAATATTTTTCCAATATATTTACAATACAAATATATATTTTTTAATATTTCAAATATATATATATTTAATAATTTTATGAATTTTATTATTCATGATATTCATTTAAAAACAATGTATTTAAAAATTCATTCTCTTGCTGTATTTAAAAAATGCAGTCAGTACCATTTAATGCATTACTCGTTAATCTAGCAAAAATAAAAACAAACAACATGGTATAAAAGAAATAATAAATACATTTTTTAATCCTTTATGTTTTTTTCAAGTCGAGGATACTTTTATGTTTCCGTTCTTGTTTTAATACCATGGTCGTTTATTACGTTTTGTAACGCTTCTAAGATTATCATATTCGAGAAATGTGTAAAAATTGTTTTGTAAACGGTTTTTATAATATTAATGTATGTGCTTCCCTAGAAGCATATAATCAACTCTTTAAAACCAACTATGTTAGTATAAGCAGATGATTTCGTAGAAATAAATTATTTTCTTAATACATAAATAAAATATTAAAATTAATTATTTTATTACTAAAATATTAAAATATAAAAAAAAACATAAAAAGAAAATAATTTAGAGATTCATTTTTAAATTATATTCAATGTTTATATAATTTATTATTTTTTTTTATTAACTCAAAGTACTAATATTTGCAATTTAGAAATTCAACTACTTTTGTCATAGAGTGTTTATAAAATATATTTATTTTATTGTTTTTTCATTTGGACTACTTTTTGAAATTATTTTCTATTTATAATGTTAAAAATAATCATCTTTTTAATCAAATATTCAAAATAACCTGATATTAAATAAATGGTAAAAGTCAATCTAATTAATACAAAAATAATATATTTATTCTGAGAAATTTACTATGCCCAGCTATTCGATTAATTTTAAATATACAAGATAACTTCATTCTTATCTTTTTATTACTTTATAAATTATTTATTATTTTGATATTGTACTGAATTAATATAAGTTTATTTACAAGAATGAGTTTAAAATATAAATTCAAATGATAATGAAGTGAATAATATTAAACTACAACAAAAATATTTTTCATTCCATTTCACTCAAATTAAAACATAGTTTAAACTCACTCATGTAAATATTTCGCAATTACTTTAAGCTAATCTTTGTAGTTAGAAATTTATATATACAATACATTTTCTAAAGAACATAAGAACCTAAAGTTTTGTGACAAGGGTGATAAAGGTTGCAATCCCAAAATTAAAGAAAAAGCTTGTTCGTCTCTACTGAGACCTATACTAGGATAATATAGCATTATGGTATGAGGGTCCGTATTCTATTACTAAAGAACGTGATATTAAAAGTGTACAAAGAAAAGCTACACGTTTCGTATTGTACAGATATTTCAAAGTTAATAGTTCTTGTGAAATATTTAAAAATCCAAATAGATTATTTTGAATATTTCAAGTCTTACTTAAAGCTAATAATTATAACTATCAACTTTTATGATTTTTATTTCGATATATTATTTTTATTCTTATGTTAAAAATTAAATATTTCGAACAGAGATGATATTAGAATATTAAATATTCTTCATCCTGCATGCATATGAACTCAAGAGAACAAAAAGTTCTCGTAATCATATAAAGTTGATTATAATGTAAAATAACTTGTCTAGTTTCTTAAAACTTTGTATAAGACTTCATACAGACATCGTGTAAGTATCTATCGTTGTTCCATTTAAATACGTTATAAATTTATCAACCTAGTTTTCGTAGAATGAAAAATTCTTTCGTAATTCTACTAAATATTTAATCCCCATTTTTATAAAAATCAATAATATTCAAAATGTCACAAATTATTAAATGTATTTTTCCCTATCTAAAATATTATATAAATCTAAAAGAAAAATAATCCATTAGATTTTTTGCTACATGTAACCGTACGTAGTTATATTACAAAAAAATATGTTTTGTGTTAATGAAAGAGGGTCTTTTTTATAAATTTTTAACCCATCGTTCAAGCTAATTACAATAACACTCTGTCGTTATTGTTCCCTTGAATTGATGAGTTCATAAAAAATAAAGTATATACAAAACTTTTTTTTGGTTTAAATTCAATTTATGAATAGATGAAAATATTTCACTTTTTGACAGCTACTGTCTTAATTTATACACTTTTACATATCACACTATTTTATTCAAATATTTTTATAATATATCATAGAAAATACAATTTTTCATTCTATATTATTAAATAATTTCAAAACGAAATCTAATTTCTAAATTATTTACATTTAACAAAAATTATAATAATTGCAAGTTTAGTAAACTTTGCCTGAAATCGATATTAATATCAACTTAGACTGGTTTCAGGTTTCTTGTTTCAAACTTACCATCAAAGCCATATTTGCACAATATGACACTTGCTGTTTTTGACACTTACAAACACCCAATACATCAACATAAATGTCGAAAATCTTTTTGTCGTCTTGACTACAGAGCTTTTACAATGAAATTGAAACAACACACAATATTGAAATATTCTTCACTTCTTGGAATTTCTTCATTAGTGATTGAAAGAAGTAAAAAAAACTTATATGTGTGACCTTGTCACATGTGAACAAAACAAGAACAGGCAAACAATTTTTTTTTTGTTGAATAGACATGACGTTAAAACTAACCATTAAAAGATGCCTTTTAAATAATAAAACATAGAAGTATGTTTTATAAAAATTATATTACTTGTCTTCTTAAATATCATATGTGATATTCTATTAGATATAAGTTTGTTTTAATACCAAATATAAATATTTTCAATTAAAATTATGGCCAGAAATAATATTTATTGATTTTTATCTTCTCTATTAAAATTATTATCACTTGAATTTTTGAATAACTTCATTTTTTTATGAAATTTATTTTTGAATTATATTTTATAGTTATTATTTTTTCTTCAATTTTTTAAACTTTATAATTTATTACAATCCATATGAAATAATTAAATCAATTCAAATAAAGTCCATTAATGTTACAATGCAACATATCTTCTATAATAATTATGAATCTGACTGTCTGTCTATCTGTCCATTCATTCATCTGACTGAATGTCATGTTTTTTGCCTCGATACTTGTCAGTATTATAGCATATTGGTTATTGTTATGATACGTCGTACATTATGTACATACTCATCATTGCTACAAGCATTAATTGATATTTATTAATTCATACATCTAAATCTAGTAAATGTCAATCAATATTATAATCGTTAATTTGTAATGATTATTTCAAATAATTTAAATGTAACTTTTAATTTTAGTATAAATTATTATATACATTTTTTCAAAATTCTAGTCAAACACTTTTATTTTAAATTCACTACATTCTAAAAAAAATATGTGTTTTGACCGACAAAATTGCTCAAACATAAAAAATAGAATACACAGGAATTTAATATATTAATATTTTTCTTTCCTTTGTTAGAAAACAATAAATAATAAGTTGTTCTTATAATTTCTATTTGTATTATAATGTTTTAAATTATAAATTTTCGCATTTGTTTATTTTTTGTAGACAATTTCGAAAATTCATAAAATTAAATTTGATTTCAATTCTTAAAAACCATTTGCATTTTTTACTTATTCAATTCGTATTATGAAATATTTCATTAATATTCAAAACTCTGTATTTTTAACAAATATTCTGATATATATTTTGTAAACAACTAACACATAAAATAAATATACACTGAAAGTCATGAAATTTGTGTTATCGTAGACAACACATTTAATATAAAAATTATTATTTTGAAAATAGAAATAAATTGAAATTTTCCACCAAGATTTCAGATTCATATTTTTATGAATTTTATTTAATATTAGAATAATTTTATATACGTTTTATTCATTACATATATATATATATATATATATATATATATATATATATATATATATATATATATATATATTATATATATAATCATAATATAAAAATGTAATATTACAATTTTCAAAGCACAAAATTTAAAAAGCAATATATTTATATGTTTTTGTCACATATATGTGTGTGTGTTAGTATATATATATATATATATATATATATATATATATATATATATATATATATATATATGCAAATGTAATTCACAAATCACACTTCATGTCAAAGTATATTACATACATTGCCATTCGCATAAAGAATCATTCAAATGTACAAAAATATTCTATGTATTCACATATCCAACATATCATATCATATATATATATATATATATATATATATATATATATATATATATCCGTATATATGTATGTATGTACGTATATTTGACTAGAAATTGTGATATTTATAACGCTTCCTATGGGAATACATATATATTAGTGTATATAAGGCAAATTCTGGTAACAGAAATAGAATCAATTTAACGTTTGTACTGGAATCTAGGTCACAACAATATCAGTCAAAATTAGATACTATTTTTGCAAATTTTCATATATATATATATATATATATATATATATATATACATATATATATATATAACTATAATTGTTTAGTAATTATATATCATTATCAACATCGTATTCAGCTTATATCAGCTCACTGCTGATTGAGAGCCTCAATGAGTGTTGCCATTTACTGGTATTTAGTCATACTCACCACGCTGACCAAACGGATTGATGAGGACTTTTTTATTCAGGATTTACTCCCCTAGGCAGGATACCTTTTTAGTAAGGCTAAAGAACCCCGGTTGCCTTATATCTCTGACCAAAGTTCGAAGCACTTCTCCCGTATAACAGGAAAGGATACTAACCACTACATCACCAGTTACTTATATATATATATATATATATATATATGTGTGTGTGTGTGTGTTTGTATGTATGTATATATGTATATATGTATGTATGTATGTATGCATATATGTGTATGTGTGTATTTAGGTGAAGATAACTGATAAAGTACATAATTTTGCTTCACTGAAGGAATTTTTTTATTATAAATAAATGGTAAATAAGATATATAAATTAAAATAGTGAATATTAATTTAAGGAGCCATTAATTAACTGAATATAAATATTTTTACATAAACTTTTTTATACATCTCTTAAAAAGATTGTTATCATGTTATTTTATGAAAAAATATCATTTTAAACATAAAGAATTAATTTCAAAAATTTCGTTTTTTTATAAAATTGTCATTTTTTGAAATCAAAAATCAAAAAAATAGTTTGGTTTGAGTTTAAATTCAATATTTGGATCCCATTTATAAAATTTAGATGAAAAAATTCAGTACACAATAATTTCTCAAATAATGAAAATAGTGAATTTTTGATTCAAGCTCTAATTAATTAATTAAATATGAGTTTTATGTAAATAAAATTCGTTCTATGTTCAAAAATATCATTTTAATCACCGATTCACGTTATTTTATACCTAATCTTTGATTTTAAGTGACAAAAAATAATTTTTGAAGAAATCGATTTTTTGTGAAATTTTCCATACTATAGGTCGTTGTTTTTTTGAGGTCAAAAATTGAAAAATTTTAAAATCGATATTAATCAATTTTTCTTACTGAATATCGATTATTTAATTAAAAAATAGACATTTTCGAGTAAAAATTATAGCCATCGTTAAAAATTACAATTTTTATAGTCGAAAATCGATTTTTCATTTTTTTTTCATCTTTTCTCAAAATCGAAAATTACCAAAAAAAATATTATTATGATAAAAAATACATGGTTTTGATTTAAATTATATCTTTCGATCCTAATTATATAATTTAGGTAAAAAAATAGAAATTTATTATATAAATATTTCTCAAAAAATGAAAATGTTGAATTTTAGAATTAAGCTCTAATTAATTGATTAAATATGAGTTTTATGTAAATAAAATTCGTTCTACGTTAAAAAAAATTATTTTAATCATCGATTCGCATTATTTTGTACCTCATCTTTGATTTTAGAAGAAAAAAAAATTATTTTTGAATAAATCGATTTTTCATGAAATTTTCCATACTATAGGTCGTTGATTTTTTGAAGTAAAAAATTGAAAAATTTTAAAATCGCTATTATTCAATCTTTTTTATTAAATATCGATTATTTAATTAAAAAATAGTCATTTTCGAGTAAAAATAATAACCATAGTTAAAAATTGCAATTTTTATATTCGAAAATAGATTTTTCATTTTTTTCATCTTTTCTCAAAATCGAAAAATACCAAAAAAAAATATTATTATGATTAAAATTTCATGGTTTGGATTTAAATTATATCTTTCGATCCTAAATATATAATTTAGGTGAAAAAATAGAAATTTATTATATAAAAATTTCTCAAAAAATGAAAATGTTGAATTTCAGAATTAAGCTCTAATTAATTGACTAAATAGAAGTTTTATGTAAAGAAAATTTGTTCTATGCTCGAAAATGTGATTTTAATCAACAATTTGCTTTGTTTTACATCCTATCTTCAATTTTAAATGAAAAAATCATATTTAAAAAAAATATTTTATAAAATTATATAAGAAATACCACCAAATCAGTAAAAAAAAGTATTAATAATAATTTAGGATAAAATATTTCTATTCTTAAAATATATAAATAAATGTTTGTGTTAGATGTAAGCTTTTTATCACCTTTTATAAAATCATATTTACTTATGTAACAAATGTACATCAAAATATTCAAACAATTTGCTTCAATCATCTTTGAAATGAATTTAGTTAATGATCCGTTTAAATATTTGTTAACTAAACCACAGTACCTTATTCGCTAGCTCTAAATGTGAACTTCACTAATACGTGTCAGCATTTACTATTATCCAGATAATGTTTCTAAAGCGAAATGGGTACATTAATTTCCTAATCAAATTTATAGTAAATGTACAAATAAGGACGACAATGTCCGAAGGCATTCTGGTGAATAAGGATTAACAACTGTAGCCATAGGCTACATGACCAAATGAGATAAACGAAGTGATAGTGAGGGACATCTCTATTATGTCTGATAACAGCTTTTGTGGAATGACACCATCAAATGGAAAATAGATGTTGGTTAAATCAAAGCACCTGTTCTTTGTATCAATCAAATAACAGTACAACAAACTGTATAATCAAAATTATATTTAAAATCCATTCGTATGTATATATATATATATATATATATATATATATATATAATACTTTAAATAATTAATAATTTACATACAATAATGTTTAATAAACTTAAGTATACACAAGTATTTTCAATTCGATAAATCCAAAAGCTAGGTTTTTGAATTTCTTATCACTATTTTTTTCTAATACCACTTAAAAACTTAAACATCTTAAAAAATTTTAGTTGCTAAGACGATAGACAATCATAAATTCAGAGAATTAGAATTCTATGCTTTTATTATATTAGTCCTAATTTTTTAGTTGAAAAATAAGTTTATATGAATGAAATTAAATATCCTTATATTATATCGTCCTCAATTTTAAACTGAATTAGTTATTTATAAATTTTGATTCAATTGATAGTACTTTGAAAAATATTTTCTTAGAAATTCAATAAACCTACATTTTACATGATTTTTCAATACAGATATAAACAATTGTATAAAATAGAATCTAAAATTAAATTCAATCTATAAAATCTGGCATACTAATATCTGATATTCATCCAACCACTTACTTCTTTTCTCACTTCCTGAAAACGATCCATAATACTAAATCTATTTCTAAATCTTGCATTCACTCGATTGTATAAAATCTTATATATATATATATATATATATATATATATATATATATATATATATATATATATATATATACACGTAGAAATAAAAAAGGAGTTATCAATCTCACTACGGCAATATCTAGCTACTTAGTGGAAAATTGGTCCACGAACCAAAATAAGTAAAGTTTTTATTGTTTTTCATTTAGATTTATTTCATTTTAACAATAGGAACAAAATGACATCATTTAAGAATAATGAAAGAAAACTTCTCTTATATTTTTTATATAGAAATACAAATACAGAACATATTTATCAAATACAAATATATTATTTTATGATGAAATACATTGATTTTTTCGTAATCACGAAATAAAACAAAAATGTATTATTATTTTTTGTGTAATTTTAATTTCTGTATACGTTAAAAGACATATAATTAAAAAATAAGGTTTGATGAATAACAATAATTAATGACAGAACAAAGTACCAGAGTATATAATGTTTGTACCTAACATGAAATATTCAATACTCGAATGTCAAGCACTGTACAAGTACGTATTCAATTCGTAATGAAAAATCAAACGCGTACAAAATTTAAATATACTCTTGAATCTAAAATTTTATTATGTTCATGCTTGATAATAATAATTAAATAAAAAGTACCTTGTCATGCCATAATATTTTTTCTTTATTTAGAAAAATATATAGCTTGAAAAATCGTATTATCACTTTTAAACAGTATGTAAATCAGTTGTAGCATTATCAGTTATGACATTATATCTATTTTTAAAATTTACCTAATATGTAATAAAATGGTAACAGCAGAATTTTTATAAATGTAAGTTGATTGTATGTGTGTGTGTATATATATATATATATATGAAATTCATTTTATTAGAGTCATTCAATTGCAAATATATATGAACATAAGATATTTCGTACTATTACACATGATGATTTGAATGACATCGACGATAGTTAAGCGACATTGTGGTTATAGCCTAAACTAGTGACGCACTGCAGATAGACATAAAACCGGTGTTACTAGAGTTGCCCTTGCGACTACAACTCAACCCGAAAATAATTCGCCCAGCGATGGGGCTATCGACCCCCACAAATCATTTTTATGCCCGTTGTAGCTGTCCAACTAGAAGCATTACTATGAAAACACATGCATAGCAAACGCACGTTTAGCTCTCTACATGGGTGAGAATATATGCGATATTTTTTAGTCCCTTAGTGAAATATTTGAAAGTCATCGATTCAAATACAAAAACTAGTAAGTTTTCATATTCATTTGGTACTTTTTTACCTTATATTATGTTATCAGACGTCAGTATTTTTTCATTCAAATAGTTTCACAATGTCACTAAGGTTATACGATTCATTTTATTTGACATTAATTTATATACATACATTTATTTTAATATTTAGTATTGTTTCCTTTTGAATTTAATATTTATATAATTTAGCGTTCTAATAAAACATATATATAAATTGTTGCATTCGCGATTATTTAATTAGGTCAAATTTTAAATAACTTTTTTAGTAATTAACTTCATTAGCCAAATTGAACATCAGCTGATTTAATTGTAGTTTAATAAAACTTTAATCACTTTATAGTTGAAACTACGTTAAACTTCGTATAATTAATATGTATAGTCATCTTTTCCTGCTATATTTCTTAATCGATTTATTTTTCTAATATAAACCATTTTTTGAATTTATTATCTCAAACACACAGAAATAATTTATAGTTTATTTGAACTAAAGAATATACGTACTAGATAACAATATATTTATATATATAATAAAATATTAAAAAATCTAAAAATTGGTTACAAAATACAATATACATCATACAAAATAGAAAAAGTGATCAAAAAAATTCAGTAAAGTGAAATTCACATTTCACGTCCGCCTACCTAATATATTATATGTCTCTCACAAAAGTTAGAAATGAATTCTTTATTACTGCATGCAATACGTTACACTTTATGTAATTGAATCTTATAAAATTTATTATATCAAAAGAAATAATATTTTTGTTAGAGTGAATCGTCCTTATCTTAATTTACTAAAACGAAAATTAAAATAATTCCTTGAAATGCCCTTTAGTGTATGTTAAATTTTTATCAGAAGACATATTTGAATTTTCTAAAATGTTATGAAATAAAGTACAGTTCGTTTTCGTATTACTAATGGATTTTTCCTGAACATCTGTATCTATGATATGTTGTTTTGTTTTTCTCCTTGACTCAGTATAATTTAATTTACTTAATTTTAATGGTAAACATGATTCTCAAACAAATCTCTAATTTAAATATTTTTTGTAATTTATATAAACCTAACTCAATTAAATCCTATAGTTAGTATGATTTTATTCATATATATATATATATATATATATATATATATATATATAATTAAAAAATAATTTTTAAAAATTACTCATAAATAATTACCATTTTTTAATATTTTAATTTTGTGATATTTTCAATTTCAAAAGTTTTTAAAAATTATTTTATTATATAAATACTTAGATATTAAAACATAGCACCAGAATTGAATTAAACTATCAGAAAAGATATTTACTGGAATTAAAGAATATATTTCAAGCAAATAATAAAAATAAATATATTTACTAATTATTATATATGTATGTATATGGATATTTATATTTTTTATAATTACCACACCACTTACATTTATCAAATTGTAAATCAAAAATATTATATTAAAAAAAGATTTAATCTACAAAATAATTTTAAAAAATCCATAACATTATAAACAAAATTCATTGAACATTTTAAAAAATAATTTAAAATAACAATGTACGTAATAACTTAATAATCACTTCAATTAGTCGTTTGGTGAAGTACACGTTTGAATAATGACCAGATTAAAATTGATTGAAACAATGTCATTACTTCAGTTATTATTTAAAGCACTTTGTCAAAATTGACAAATAGAAGAGATGTCAAAAGTTTGTAGGAAACAAATATATCTATCATTTATATATATATATATATATATATATATATATATATATATATATATTCATAATTATATGTACAATTGCAAGTCAAGTATATATTAAAAAATCACATTATTATTTTTAAAAAGTATTATTTTTTTCATATTTTCCATAACTATTTCCAAAATTGATTAAAAATTATTCAGTTTGAAAAAATGTAATTAAAAATATTATTATTTATTTTAATTCAGGTTTATATAAATTTATATATTTTATTACTCAATTTATGAAACAAAATGTTATTTAAAAAAATTAAATAAATTACTATTAAAATCAAAAATACCTTAATATATAATAAAATCCACTTATTGTTAATTATTAGGAAAATATTATTTATTAATAATATAAAAAATGAAACTCTCCGTTATATATTAGTAACTGTTTCAAAAATAAATTTTAATGAAATATTACCCAAATTAAACACTTAAATATTTAAAATTATGTTTCATAAAAAAAGTTTTAAGAAATATATAGGGTTATCCAAATGCGACCCCTAGATTTATGATTTATTAAAAAGATGCAAAACAAACTATAGACATATTTCCTTATACACTTGTTTCTTTTTAATAAAACACAAATCTAGGCATTACATTTGAATGACCCTATACAATTTGAAATTATATATATATATATATATATATATATATATATATATATATATATGTATATATAAACGTAACTTATCTCAATCAAATTAAACTGAAAAGTATAAAGAAACTTCAATGTATTTTATGATGTCAAATTTAAAGTAAGGTGTATTCTAATGAAGCATGCAAATTCTGTCTCATGAAAAATACATGTACATTTGAAAAATTAATGAAACACAAACCAGATTGTAACATTATCTCGACTTATTAAATAATTCAGTTTGTCATCCAAACACGAACTTCATTTAACTACTACAGTTTTTTGCTGTCAAATATTCACAACGCGATATGAAAAACGTTACATTTTATATAAATACGTTCAAAATAAACAAACACGTTGTTAATTCCAGAAAAAATATACGGCGTGAAGAATAAACACGGCGATCGTCCGCAAGTTATGAAAAATATAATTTAATATGTATATTATGGATATACAAATGCACAAAAAGTAGGTTGGAAAAAGAATAAACGTTTTTTTTGTTTGTTTGTAGAGCAATATAGAAATACATTTATCAGTATTCATAAATTATCTTTATTTGAAAACAATTCGTAAATTTTTATATTATATTTGCTACATTATTCTATAGTTAATATTATATCTGAGTGAAATTTGTATATATTTATAAATATGTTAATTAGATGAAATAAAAGTTAAATTATTATATAAAATATATATTTTCTATTGAAATTTAATTATAAAAATTTAAATTTATTTTATAAATTGGTAAACTTATGAACTAAAAAATGGAGTTAATAAACTTTAACCCGAATTTAAATTTATGTTCATCCGTTTGTCGTAAAAACCAATCGATGACGTCTGCATCAAATTGATAAAGGAAATAAATTTATTTTCATAAATATCTACAAAAATATAAAGTAGAATATCTATAAAAAATAAAAATTATTGTAAGGAAAGCAATCAATTCTTTTTAACATTATAATTAAAATTGATAAATAAATATTTCAGATAACTTTATATTTAGAATATAAAAAATAGTAATTATCTGCAATTGTAATTATCAATTTTTTATTATAAAAAAATAAAATTATATTTATACAACGTTTATCTATATTAAAAAAATAACGTAGAATTTATTTACTTTTCAAAAAACAATATTATTTGGAATTATTTCACCGTATATTATAATCTTATCATCTTACAACTTTATCATCTCTATTTCATTTCAGTTTATAAACTCATATCTATGTGAATCTGTATTTTTCAGGTATACAACAGTTTTGATCTAAACATATCTTTATTCACGTGCATATCATATAACATAAAAGTAGAATTGTTCGTATGAGAAGAGAAAATCTTTTTTGTTTATAATACACAGACACAGTTGAATCTCACCGTCAGTACACAAACACTCGTTATTACATGATAGCGGGAGGACTTAACACTATAAAACACACAGAGGGGATAACCAACACCAAAACTTATTATATATGTAATAAATTTTCAACAAATAGTCCTATAGGGTTACGGTTTTGAATATTTAGAGGGAAAAAAATATAAAATATTACAAGTTTCCTACAATATTATTTATATATATATATATATATATATTTATATTATTTATATAAATAATAATTTATATTAATGCAATAATATATATTTTAAACTATATTTAAGTCTAAACGTGATAAAAAAAATAAATAAATAAAGCATATTTAAAATATAAACATATTTAGATAAACTACTATTCAAAATGAATTGTAAAATCTGTTTTTATATATATTCTTCTCTATTTGAAATCTAACATAAAAATACTTTTTCTTTAATAATATTTTTTACATTGTAAATCTTATCTCAATATCATTGAAGTTTAATCGTATGCTATTCTAAATATATATATATATATATACAAACAATACTTAATTTTAATCTCAATTTATCAAACTTATGAATAAGAGTAATTAAAAATATTTTTTTCCTAATATTGTAAATATTTGAAAATATTTTAATGCAATACAATTTTATTGTCATTAGACATAACAATATTCAAAATTTTAGCAACATTAGAAGTAATAATTTTAGTATAATTCTCAACAAAGTGATATAAATTTATATTTTCATTAAAAATTAGACTACTTTATACAGCTAATCTAATCGTCGCGTTAATTATTTATTCAAAAGTCATAATAGACAGTTAAGTTTTAACGTTCTATCTACGTTGTGTGTATACTGATGTTATCAATTATATATGAAGTATTACTTCAGTGCTTCAACTATATATACGAACACGTGCACAATTTTATTTATATATATATATATATATATATATATATATATATATTGTAGACCAAACACAATCTCATATAATACGAATTCATATAAATTGACGAAAAAATTGTGTAACGCAAAACATATCCTTTAAGATATGAGAATCTGCTATATATATATATATATATATATATATATATATATATATATATATATTAAAAGCAAATTTCATAACATAATTACTTTGTTAAAACTGATAAGTTTGACATTAACCCTGAATGAAATTAAACAAAACTTTGAAAGCTTTTTGTAAACACAACTACAAGAATATGTTGATAAATAAATATATAACTAAGTCCTTATAACATTAAATTATGTAGTTTAATTTGAAACATATATCTTTAAAAGAAATTTAAATGTTTATATTATTCGAATTTATAACTTAAGAATATTTAATTAGTCATTTTTGGTACAAATTTTATCTTTTAGGAATCAATTTTTTAATTATTTTTTCTCACAATTTGAAGTATTTTTTATTGCATATTCATTTATATATATATATATATATATATATTTAACAGGAAACTTGAGATTTAAATACTAGTTTTTATTATATATTATAAATATGATTTTTTTAAAAAATATATCACGTTACATTCCTCTCAAATATCCTTCTCTTTTATTCGACTTCTCGGTACAAAATTGTTTTTTTGCGCTGTAGATAATGTTACATCTAATTTACAACTATATTTCTCAGAAATACGGTTTCATATATACTGTGCTTTTTAAAAACATAAAAAATAATCAAAAAAAAATATTTAAAATACTGTTTTTCTCAGACAAATATAAATTTTATTTCCTTATTGTTCTATTTTAATTTTAAATAAATATTCTATGATAAAACTGGCATATGTACAAATGTTATTCGCAGATTATGTTGCAATGTAACCGGATTTTACATCATAAATCTATATTTGTGGATGAGTGCGAATTGAAACGTTGCCACCAAAATGTTGATCCTGGGTTTTACATGACCTGTTTTGATGTTAAAGGGTTTCAGTACTACAATGTATATGATGATATATGCGTTGATGCTGGATAAATGTCTCACTTTTTGGACATATAACGATAACATCTTTAGAGCTTGTGGTTATTTGTAATAGATTTTTACAAATACTTTCTATAGAGATATGAATTACTTTAATATCTATTAATTTCTAAATATTTTGTAAAACTCTGAAAACGATAATTGTCTAAATTTTAATTTTTATTATATTCAAAAAATAGATACATAAATGTATGTTCAAAAAATTTTCTATCAGAAATCATAATTTAAATTTTTCACAATTGAATTTACATAATTGACAATTTTTAAATAATTTTTAAGATACTATTTTATATTTATATATTTTGAAGCATATTATAATTTTTTACTTTTTAAATATGTAGGTTATAAGCATTTTTATTAATTATTTTTTATATAATAAACTGAGCATTTCCAATCACAACCATTATAAAATCATTTTTATTTAATATTTTACTGAAAAATATTCTTATATTTATATTGATTTATTTATGAACTATTTTTGAATAAAATATCTCTATGCATAAAAAAAAGATTAAAAAATCTCAAGAAAAGATTTAAAAATTCAAGTGGCAAGTACATATTTTTCTTCAATCTCCTGAGAAATTATATGGTGTAATAAAAAAAAACTTTTTTGTGATTATAAATCTCCGTCAGAAATTTTAATCACAGTTTGGGAATATTTGAAAACTGAGTATAAAGTATTATCTACTGATACAAAATATTAAATAAAAATTATATAGAGAAGAGTATGATAATAAACAACATCATAAATTGTAAATAAATTATTTATTTTCAATAAGTAGCTTTGAAAATACTTTGAGAAATTTTGATCTGAAAATAGTATATATAGAGCTTTTGAAAAAGTTCAATTTCATTTCTAGTAAAAGTATAATTTAATTACTAAAACTATATAATACATCTGTATTATAAAATATATCTAATATACTTTGCAAGATGTTTTTTTAGAAATTTTATTTAGATTATTTTTTTCTGATCATATTAATTAGAAAGATTTTTTTCTTAATTTTATTGTTTTCTTAATGTTTAATTTTAAGATATATATAAATATATATATATATATATATATATATATATAATTATGCACTACTGATATTAAATATTTTAGAATACTAACAAAAATTGAATCTATTTATAATCATTTGTTATTTAATTATAAATACCAATAATTACAAATTTAACCCTTTTTATTATATAAAATTCTTATAAATTAACGATTTGTCGGCATTAAATTTTAATGTAATAGATTATATTACAAAATGTCATAAAATGGCAACTTAAAAATACTTACAAAGTTAATGTGACATGACCTATAAAAATTATAATTAACTTTGTAAAGCCTTCATGCATACAAATCAGAATATACCTTCGAAAACTTGAATTTGGAATTGTCTAACGAAAAGCAATGATGAAATCGCCATACAAAAACATCATACTGGCTTTGTTGAGAACAACCTACAATACTTCATAGTAAATAAAAGTTTTAAAACAAGAACAGAAGGCACGTCCTGAACATAAAATTGGAAAATTTATAGTCGTTTTATGATGAAATTCCTCATTAAAACATTTATTGAATATAAACAGTACGTCGAATGAATCTGATTGTATTTTGCATTTATTGTTTAAATATTAGACCTTAATCTCTAACTACGGTACACCTCAGTTTAATTGTAGATTCATTTTGAATACAAAATTCAGTTTTTCAACTGGTTTTAAATTTCTTATGATCTATTATATGTGAATTAAAATTAATTTCTCAATTGATAAATTAATTCTCACACTTACACATTGATAAATTCAATTTTATTTCATTTTACTATTTTTACAATACTTTTTTTACGATTTTTAATTTCCATAATATCTTTTTTTTAATTAATATACATAAATCTTACTAAATACTTTTGTATGATCTTCTATTTCTAACATATTATTCTAAAATAAAGTTATTAATTTTTTAGTCGAAAATTTAAACTCAGAATTATATTAACTATTACAACAACAATACATTCAAAATTATAACAACTATATAAATATTAATATATAACTTAATTTAATAATAGATAACCAGTTTTATCTTAACGCAATTTCATTATCCCTTTGGTATATTAATTTAACTACAGAATGAATTAATACCTGTTCACTTTAATCAAACTAATTCTTATTCAGTTTACAAATAAACATAATATTCACCAAATTTTAGTTTTACCATATTATTAAATAGAAATATTTTATTGGCACTTTTTTTTAAAAAAAATAATTAACAAATTTGCAAGAAAAAATAAATATACTTTTTTTACTGTTTGTTTTGAAACTGTGGAAAAATCACTTCAACACAAATTGTAATTTTTTTTCTTTAACAAAAAGGCTCTTACGATAATGGCACCGCCATTGAAATGTGCATTAGCCCATTGGTGTTATAAACAACAAAATGGACAATAAGTGATTATTGAACACTATAACATATTGTGGTGTTGAGGGTGAAAATTAATTTGTGTTAAAATGCTTTTTATTCATGATAATTTATATTATCATAGAATATTAGTAAACGTTTTTTTTCAAATAAATTGCTACATATTTTTAAAAAAATGGTTAGTTTAAAAAAGAATGATTTACAAATTGTAGATTTTAAAAGGATTTATCAGAATGTATAGTTTTTTAAACAAAGGATGATAACATAGATTTCTATTACAACTATTATACTAATAGATCAACTAGTCCAATCGGCCTCACAGTAATTGAAATTTAATGTATCGCTGAACCACCCTAACATTCATTATTGTCAGAATAATTAGACAATAGAACAACAGTTTCAATAAACCTATCCCACAAAAACCATTCAAATTGTTCATTACTAGAACTCCCTACAGATCACTGAAACCTTGTGAAAAATTGTTGAAACATTGTCAAACCAAATAAACCATACATTTAAATACTGTATTCAAAATAGTCAATTATTTTCATAGACTTTTCAAACGTTCATTATAGTCAAACTGAAAATTTATATCTATTGTATTTACTTGTATTCCTGCCCATCAATTTTTGTATTGAATTCTTTTATATTAAAATATATAATCACTATTTATGTCATATTTTTCAATAATCAATTTTGATATTTATATCCTTTGAACTGTACAATAAAATTTGTTAAAATATAAAACAACATTTCAAATTGAAAATTTATCGAAATGTCAAACAGTTTATTAAAACTGTACGATATATAAATTGTTCATGTACAAAATTTTAATATAGAAAAAAAAGCACTTAACGCTACAATATTACGATAAGTATTATTTTAACGTATCGTTGTTTTAAACGTGTGCTTCTCCATTATACATCCTTTTGAAAATACTAACCTTACAAACGTGTACCATTCACATTTAATATTCATATTTTTTCACATAAAAATGCCTACTAAAGAGGGTTTTTACATTTGCATATATGTCAAAAAAAGTGTCATTTCTTTAACATCAATGAAAATTTTTATTCCTTAGTAGAGTTGTACCGCTAACTGTAATGGACATATAAATTTAGAAGAGATGTTATACATAAAATGAAGTCACATACATATATTAATATATATACTAGTATATGTATATTTCAAACATTTAATATAAATGTAATTATTTATATACTAAAAATCACAAAATCGTGGAAAGAAATATAAATTCACTCGTATCTAAAATACTCATTCTCAATTATTCTAATTATCTAAATTTAATTTTTTAGAAGTAAAATAATACTTTAATTATATACTATCAAGAATTATACAAATAATAAAAATATCTTATGTATAGAATAAAAAAATAACAGTTTTAAATATTACGGTTTTAGTACATTTGATTCTAAATATAAAAATTAAATTAAAAATATGATATATTTTTTTGCAGATATACCCAACGACAAGAAATTTAATATATAAAAATATTAAAATTTATGTAAAAGATTTGCTTACAGAAAGTAATGTTAAGTATGCTGTACAAATTGTCGAATCGTCCTATAATAATGAACTTGTAGTAATGATCAAGTTTATTCATTGTATTTGTAAAGAAAAAGTCAGTGAATAATATTTTCTTAAAAAAAATCTACAGATGAGAAGAATTTTGTAATATTTTAGATGAATGCTTAAAAGAAATGTACAAATGTTACATGAATAAATATTATTTACATTCAGATGAATGATATTCTTCAGAGTTCTGAAAAATAAAGCATTATATAATTTCTCATGAATATATTTTATTTTAATCATATATTAAATCAAAATTTATTTGTATTAAATAAGAAATTTCAAATATTACTTAAAAATTAATCTGTAATGAAATCATTTTTAAAGAAACAAATTTATCATTACATTTATGAAAATTTCATTATAAATCAAGATAATATTTAAAGCAAAGAAAGTTTAATCATAAAGTATTTTTTTAAAAAAATACTTTTTTATATTCACACATACATACACATATATATATATATATAGAGAGAGAGAAAGAGAGAGAGAGAGAGAGAAAGAGAGAAATGCATGCCTTGCATAGAGATATACACCTCTGTGTATAATATTTAATTCAAAAATACTATTTTCTTTCAGATGGTATTCTCATTCCGGTTCAGAACCTCTTCTCGTTCTACCAGGCCCTAGAATTCGGCAACTCGGGCCGGTTTTAGCTATCGAAGCAGTAACGCCTGAAGATGGTGGTGTTTATCGTTGTGCTGCGTCTAATGCGGGTGGCGAAGCGAGCGCTGAACTAAGATTACACGTGTCAACCCCAATGCACGTGGAAATTGTACCACCGATGTTAAGCATTCATATGGGAGGAACAGCAGAATTTCGGTTAGTAATCTCGTAAAATAAAAATCTAATTTTCATTTTCGTTTACATTTCATACAACATTTGACTACATAAACGTTATAGCATAAGAAATAATCGATTAAATTTCATTTTTCAATGAAATATTTCAGTATTGATATAAATTTTAATTGTTTTTATTTTTATTTCATATCTGAAATAGTTAATAAACTTTTTTAATATACATATTAAAATTTTAAACTTTGAATATATATATGTATATATATATATATATATATATATATATAGAGAGAGAGAGAGAGAGAGAGAGAGAGAGAATCATTATTCACATATATTAATCATTTATAATTACCATTACATATTTTTTTTAGTCAATAAAACTAATATATTTCATCAATAAAATTTACATTTAAACCTTTACATTTTCAAAAATCTAATTATAAAGATAAATAATTTATAATTATGTAGTAATTTAAATATTTTATTAAAACTAATAACATTTTACTTTAAAATCCTAAACAAATATATCTTAGAAAATATTCTAAAATATTAAATGATAAATCACTGTTTCATTAATTTTCATTCCTTCATATATACTATTTCAACTAATATATATATATATATATATATATATATATATATATATATATATATATATATATATATTGATTACTAAATTATAATAATAACAAACTGTATTTCAATGAAGAAATTTATTGACATTTTTATTATAATTTTAAATAATATTTAAATAAAAATTAATAACTTACTTATGTCTTTACACAAATACACACACACACATGTGTGTGTGTGTATATATATATATATATATATATATATATATATATATATATATATATATATATTCAAATCATAGAATTGTGAACATTGAATAAATGATACTATCGTACCTTATTTCATCCATTTTACTCAAATTGCATTACTATGATACCTTATAAGTTCTAAAAGCTACATTCCAAATGTTTATTGTCGTCTTACATATCCCTTATGACTACCTTTTTCCGTGACTCAAATATCCAATAAGATATCTGAACGTATTGACTACAAAATTATGTGTTTCACAATCTCTATTGACTCACTGTATATTTATTGCAAAACGGAACAAAATGTTCCGAAATTTGTGAATTACTCTCTATTTTTCTTACTATTATATACAATCATCTTTTTTTAAATTGTTGTCTGTTATCACCAGTAATATTTTACAACCTACTACTCAATTTGCCTAACATAATCGAGTTACATTTTCAACATCTTGTATACTATTTATAAACCTGTCAACCCTCTCATATATTCTTATCTATAGAAAAAGTTCACTTTCATGGAAGTTAATCATTTTCTTTTATATTTTATTTTTTATGATTTACGAAACGAAAAGAATTTTATAAATGAAAATAGAATTTTTAAACTCATATAAATCTTCCAAAAAAAATTAAGATACAATAAATATTGAAAACGAAATACTATCAACCCAAAAATTTAATAGAATATTATTTTGGGAAAAAATATTAAATTCTTTATATACATACGTATATTCGTACACTCTATGTAGATATATAGATTGATAAATACCTTCAATATAAAATATACTAATAAATAATATTTCCTTAAATATCTTTTAATTTTTTACTTATTTTACTATTTTTCGAATAATTTTAAAATAAACTGTAAAAATTTCTATAAAAATAATCACTCCTAAATACATTCCAAATCTTTTACTTTTATAAACTAATTGTTTACCGAAAAAACTTTAATAATCAAATATTATTTTTTTTAAACAATAAAAAATAAACAGATTTATTTATAAAATAAAAATAAAAATCCTTATAATTTTTCTACTCCTAGACATTTTTGAAATTTTTTTGTACATATTTTTCTTCATTACAATCTTTATAATTTATCCAACCTTTCTATAAAATGACACGATTTACAATACATTATCGAAATATTAAAATCTCAACTTAAAACACTTGACTTTAAATCTGTTCATATAAAACACTTAAAAAAATTGCATCCATAATCTATCTCATATGTTACTATACAAGTGAAATAAAGTCTTTCGTAAAGCACGTACACTCATCTTTTACTTTTGAGTTTCAACCCCTAATCGTTTTTTAGCAAAATTTATAGTCTTCTGAGATTTAACAACTTTATTACATATGATTTTCTCTCTATAAAGATGAGTTTTAAATAATAGCTAAATATTTGCATGAATCTATAAATTTTTACGATACTTTTCGAATAAAATTCATGAATAAAGTTATTTGTAGATAGGAAGCGAATGAAAATTCTCTGATATGAATATGTATTGTATTTTTTTTTTATTTTCACTATTTTAATAAAATCCAAAATTAAGTAAATAATTATAAATTATTTAAATTTAACGAATTTCTTAAATACACAATATTCACTTTTTAATATAACTATTCATAATTATATATAAATATATAAATTGTTATAATTGTATAATAATATAAATCATAATTTTATCATTTTCAATAATTTTCTCTTAATACCAGTTATAATTTTTGTTAATATTTTTATAAATAACAACGTTATTATAAATGATTTAGGTTTCATATATCAAAAATGTTGTCTATGTTAACACATTAAATCGATTACTGCTTCATTTATAAATTATTATTTCCTTAAATATTTCATTAAGTCAAGCAAACCACAAAAATCATTTCATCATCTATCATAATCTCGTTACATCTATGAAAGAAATGAAATAAAAAGTATATATATATATATATATATATATATATATATAAACCTTTGTTATTTCCTGTCAAGATAAAAGCCCCATTCCGGGCCATGTAATCGTTCCATTATTCATCATGATTTTGTTTCTTCTTTATACGTATACGGAGTCATTTCAAAACATTAGCAGATAATGGCTTAGTGCCAGAATATAAACTACAATTATTAGAAAGTATATGTTTTTGTAAATATTTCTTATTCACTTATTGTTACATAAAAACAACACTTATATCGTTCAAGGGATTCATTTTTGAATTAAATAATTCATTATAACTCATTTAGTATTCTATTATAATATAATTGGATTATTTTTCTCTGTTAATTTTTTCAACATAATTCAAAATAAATTATTTTGATAATGTATTAAGTAGTTGTTTACTTCGTAGATGATCAATTAATGAATTAATAGTGATTGTTTTTATAGAAATAAATCTCTAGAATATACATACATACATACATACATATATATATATATATATATATATATATATATATATAAAAATATATACCAATATTGATAAACTGAAACTATAACCTAAACTATATTCATTATTAAACTTTTTATAGGTGTATCGTATCAGCTCATGGCGGAGGACCATATCTTGTAACTTGGTACAAAGATGGACGCCAACTTCCTAGTACAAGTCGTGCCGCAAGTGAAACACTTGTCGTTAATGGTGTAGGACGAGAAGATCGTGGGATGTATCAATGTATTGTAAGACGAGCAGAAGGAGATACTGCACAAGCAGCTGCTGAATTACAACTTGGAGGTAAGGTTCTTTTATAGTATTTGTATCATAAATATTTTTTAATCTATTTGTTCTCATACCAACATTCTATCGATATTAATCGAAATTATCAATTTGATAATCAGGGTTTTATGAAAACTCAAAATGTTTTTTAATAAATATACGTAAAGCAATGAATAAAGAATTACATATACATATATTATATAAAGTAATAAATAATATCAGTGTGTATGACAAGTAAATTAGTTAATAAGTACAATTTTCATCTTTAAATATTTTAAATGTAAAATCAAACGTAATTAATTATGTAAAATTTGCAGAAAAGTAAACCTCAATTAAAATTTAAATATAAAATAATTGAAATTAGAAAAATCGGACTAAATATGTACAGTTTAATACATATTATTTCTCTTTAACGAGTTTATTAAAATTTTATTGAGAAATAACAGAAAGTTTATAAAATTATTCTACTAATCAACCTCTATTTACAACAATTACAAAGAGTATCTTTACAAAGAGTTTATACAATTTCAAAAATAATTAACTTCAATGATAAAACAGGCAGTATTATTTCCATCAAAATATATATAAATAAAATAGACAATAAGATACTCTCAAATAATTTAATGAACAACATTTTATAATATTAATTTGAAAATTAAACTTCACTGTGATACAAAGCTAAAATTATAAACAATATTAATAATAAACACTGTAAATTAAATACAAATTTTGATAATTAATTTTATTGTAATTTAATTAAAAGTACATCTTTAATGTCGAATCTATTAAAATATGATAAATATCCGTAATATTTTTATTCATTTATAGTAATAAGTTGAATAACTTTGACAAAATATATTTGTGTTATTCTAATCCTATCAAAATTTATATCAAATATACCATTAAATTTATTAAGTAAATATGAAACAATAATATATTATTCGTTTTTAAATATCCTTTTTATAAAATTTTACTTAATTACATTTAATTATATAATATATATTTATTATATTATTTTCATTAAATTTTATCCTGCTGTATTTATTATTTCTCTCTATTGTTCAATTTTAATTATAAATATATAATTAAACCAATTTTACTATATATATAAATTTTGTTATGAAATAACTTTAATACATTTCTATTATAAAAATCTATTAATCATGCTTGAACTGATAAGATACTTTTATAATATTTTAATAAAATCTTAATAAAGAAAATCGTTTGTTTTGAATTAAAAAAATCTTTCGTATTTCGAATATCTTAAAAGTATCTTTGATTCCATCAATTAAAAAATCAAATAACAGTATTTTTCATTTCGTCTTTTTTGCGATTAAATAATACTTATTCTTTAATCTATGAAAAAAATAATCATTTTTAATTAAAATTTATATTACGAACATATCAAAGCTTTATCTTATACGTTTGTAGAAGTATTTTTAATTTCATATATTAAATTTCATTAAATGGAGAACTTTTCCTCATTAAAATTTTCATAAAAAGTATCATAATTATTTGTTTCGACTTAATTTTACAAACTTTCAGTGATTTAAAAAGCTCATAAAAATACTTATAGAAATATTTCACATTCTTTCATCAAAAAGCATTTATTTAATTTAATTATATATATATATATTATATATATATATTATATATATATATATATATATATATATATATATATATATATATCGAATAACAAAAAAGTTAAGGTGCCAAATTTATGCTATAGAAATTACGAATTGTTTATATTTTGAATTAATTAGAAAATTCAATACATCATAAACATTAATTATTTTATAAAAACTATACATTCAAAAGAAAGAAATAAATGGAAAGTAAAAAATATACAATTCGATTATTTTATCGTTGGATATATATATATATATATATATATATATATATATATATATATATATATATATATATATATATATACACCGATATAATTCCAAATAAACTTCCTTCATAAATAAAGTTCAACAAGCAAACAGAATGAACATCATTTTTCTTATTTTATTACATCTTAATAGAAATAGAATAAGAACACAAATGTAATTATACAGTTCATTTCATTTTCATATATAAATATATATATATATATATATATATATATATATATATATATATAGGTAATAGATCACGATTCAATCTGAATTAAAAATAGTTTTCTGCGATTCGACAACTTCATCATTTCAAGAAATATATAAAACAGTCACACACTCGACGAAAAATGTGACTTGACTTCAAAGATATCGTGGATTTATCTATTTTCCGTACGGATCAATGGTAACGTCAGTGAATGGAACAACTTTTCCAATACTTTCGTAAAGTTTTCGTTGTGGTGGTTTTGCGTTGAATCAACTTTGACGTAAAGTTGCTTGGAGAACGAAAGTCTATGAATTGAACAAATAAACCACTCGGTCAGCGCATTTTAGCTAAACACACGAAGTTTGTATCGAATTTTTCAGGGATGATTAAAGCTTTACAAACTGACTGATTTATTTTATTGAATACGAAATAAATTTCCTATTATGAAGATATTAGTGTTGTTATATTTTTTCGTCATTTCTAAAGTAATAATTAATTGACTTACATCATTTACACGCACATACATATCTATATATGCTCGTATATATAAAATATTAGATTTTTATTTCAGTTCATTTTATCAATCATATAATAATTTATTTTTATATTCTAGCCTCTTGTTAATAATACATAGAAATGATTTTATCTAATAACATAATAAATATGATGATAACAAAAAATCTATTATTTCACAAATATTAATCTAGTATCTACTTTAGAATTATAACGAATAATAATTCTAAATTTAATAATCTGTTCAAAATGCACAAGAAATATTTTTTTTATATTATATAACCACTTGACCATAAACATCAGATGTTTTATATAATAATATCAATTCATATTTATATATTAATAATGTATAATATAAATAAATTAAAATCTTTAAAAAATATAAATTTTTATAGAGATGTTCGATAATAAAAAAAGATACTAGAATATATTTCCTACTACAAAAAATAAAACATTCGAATTTCAATGTATTTCTTAATAAATGTTCTAGTAAGTTCAATCGTAAAATGTTATTTCGTTCTACTATAAAAGATCCAACAATAAAATAACACTTAATTCATCCATCCAACTCGTTATTTCATGAAAGCGAAATCTTAAATGTAAAATATATTGGATTTATGTATGTTTATATATATATATATATATATATATATATATATATATATATATATATATATATGTACATATTCTCCTATTTCACCCAAGTAAATCTCAAATATAAACGTATACTGTTTGTTTGCTGTGATTGAATTTGAAAACGGGTTTTATACTATGAACGTTCTATAAAGTGAAATCCATCGAGTCGTGTTGATATTCATGAAGAACGAAACAAAATCGGTCCTATGAACTAAAACCGTTCAGAAATCGAATCATTTGTCCATTAGGACAACAACAACGTCGACGCTTAAACAAACACGGAATGAGCGGTACATTTTAATTAATTATTTCAAATTAACGATTTGTTTACTGTCACTTTCGCTGAAGGCAAACCGACAAATACGGAGACGAAGTCGAGCATTGGCCGTATACGAGGAAACAGTACAGGCATTGCCATAAACCATTAACAAAAACGCAGTCAATTTGTCGTACGATTAATTTGATGTTTTTGAAACAATAAGCGATCTGAGGCCATTACTTTTTTGTAGCGCTCAGCTCGAACGTTTCTTGATAAGTGCAAATACCACTCGAGAAGAAACCCATTCGGAGTTTCGATAAAACGTTCACTGCATGAACTGATTGTCTTTTAGATTCACTTAAAATCAATTCTTTGTTTGCGCTTTCTCAGAATATTTTAGATTGTTAAAATTACTGCACTGAAATTTAGTTTCTCTCGGTATATTCTAGTATTAATTTTTACTACTTTCCTATATTTACCTTTATTATCTGATAATTTCATTCAAATGTATAAATATTTCATATAAAAAAAATTATACACTTTCAAATTTTTTTAAAAATATTTAAAAAGATTACAGCCTCATTATCGCTACTTAAATACTTCATAATCAAATGTAATTCTTTACATATGAAAACGAATTAATATATATATATATATATATATATATATATATATATATATATATATATAATGTATTTTCTGTACAAATAAATCTTTTGTTCAAAAGTTTGATTACAAAAAAAATCTTCTCTGACACAAAAGAAATCAAGCCAAATATTCACTCACATAAATATCAATAACGTCTTTTATTGTATACGCAGTCGATTTACCGTATCGAGAATTGCGGTTTCAACACATTTCTGTTCATTGTCAATTCATATTCAAAATGGCCCGAAAAAATCATGTTCACTACATATCTTCGACTACCATACTATAAATAAGTTCTATAAAACATGCTTTTAAATACAAATCGTATCAAAAGTTACATTCCGAAAAGCTATAAAAACATTTTTGCTGATTCAAAAAATTGATAGAAATTTTAGTTGACATCTACAAAATTTACAATAATGATATATTTTATCAATTAAAAATTATATTAAGGAAGAATATTTACATAAATCTATTTACTTTTCTTATCTAAACAAAATTATTTCTATACTTATCTAAGGTAATTGAAAATATAATTTTAATCGTATTTATTATACATTAAAATTCTTTTTTATTTCACTATAAACACTGGTTAATATAAATAGAATTAAATAACGTAATAATAAGTAGAATTATAATATAAAAAAAAATATTGGAATATGTAGAATGAATACAAAATCGCCTTTATAAATAAAAATAAGAAAAGTAAATAAAATTTGATAACAAAAACAATTTAAATTGTAAAAAAGATCTTTCTATTGACCTACAATATCTCCTATCTTCAATGTTGAATAGGGTACTCGTGTTTTTCTATTGAAATTCGAATTTTTTGTCAATTGCCCAATAGGTGAACGAATTCTATCTCATGATACAATGACCCTTGAATAATCGCTGATTGTTTCCTCTACACATAATGATAGAATTTGGAAAAAGGAAAAATACGAAGCATTGTATTTTCCATTTTACAAATATCAAATGTATTATTGATCCAAAATTTTCTTTCACGTCATTTACATAATGTGACATTTTCATTTGTAATTGAATTTCATTATTTATGTTCAATATTTTTTTAATAATAAATTTAGAAATATCTTTATATATATATATATATATATATATATATATATATATATATATATATATAAAGGTGAATTCAAACTTTCATAAAGTACACAGATTCTATATGAAGTGTCAAAAGCGGATTTAATATGAAACTGGTTTTGAACGAACTCCCAACTCTTACCTATATTTTGTTCCGAAAATATTTGAGTAAGTTTTTATCCTCAGTCATCATTCTAACACTCCAACATCCAAAACTTGTTCTTAAATTCTATTAACTTTTTATCCGACCGATTTTTACTTCCATTTCTTAAATCTTAGGATTTGTATATTTTACTGATTGATCATTTATATTGTTTGATTGATTTACAAATTAAACCTAACTCAGATATAAAATACAAAAAATAATATCCAATTACCCCTCAAAAAAATAAAAATAAGAATACATATAAAATATGTATAAGATGAAAATATATTTGAATCTATAATTATTTCTTATTCTAAAATCAACTTTATAAAAGTTTAGACTTATTGTGAAGAAACAATATTTTTTTTAGAAATTTATTTACAATAATTTTTGAACAAATTAAAAATATACATGTTTATATACATTTGCGTTTATTAGTGTGTATATATATATTGAAAGTACAATCGAAAATTTTCTCTATAATATATAAAATACTATTAATTTTATTATAACAGTTCTATTATAAAATTATATGAGAGATAAATCAAGACTTTGTAAAGTTTTTTCTCGTAAAGTTCATTATTAAAGACACTTCATGTAATAAATTAAGTTTTTATACTCTGTTGTAATCAAAATTTTATATATAAATTTTATTTCATCTTTATAAGAAATACAATCCACCTATTTATCTCTTTTTCTTTTATTTATATATATATATATATATATATATATATATATATATATATATATAAAATATAACATAATAATTTATATCATTTAAAATAAATATAATATATTTAAGGTTTAATATTTTGTCAATTACAAATGTATTACATAAAAATCAGAAACCTAAAAAAACAAGCCGAATGTCATAAAAATCACATTTTTTTTATATTGTCGTTATATGTATTACTGTCATCAACTTCACTTAGAAAACCAATTCAAAAAAACATTGTCGAGATTTGTTGTCATTTCATCGTGAAAAAAATCAATAGCAGATGCGTCCAGACAACGCCTGAACACCGAGAGATATGTAATGAACGATTTTGGGAAGCTATCTCAGCACATCAATTCTGATGAAAATGCCACCATGTACGTTGCCGTATAAACGAACGGAACTACAACGCAGGACCGTCAATATTCAGTGTAATGAGTTTGATACAACTATTGTTATTTTTCACATCAATTAAAAATACACACATTCATATTATACATACATACATACATACATACATACATATATATATATATATATATATATATATATATATATTCGAATAAACAATAAAAAATAGTTTTGTTAAAACCCACGTTCTGTAAAGAATATTAATTAAATAAACTATTCTTTCATAATTTAGAACAAAAAAAAATGATTAAAATCAACCTACACATAACCGAGAATAAAGTAACAACCTCCACAAATTTTTAATTATTTCGAATTTTTGTATCTGTCAGCATTTTGAACTATTAACACTCGAACATAAAATTAAACTTTCCATTTAAACCCAGTGTTCATTATTCCAAGTAATATTGCAATTTTGTACGTAATTCAATTATTATAAATACGAGTACAGTTTTATGTAAATGTTATATTTTACTTATAATTTCATTTAATTATATATTACTTACACATACATACACACACACATATATATATATATATATATACTCATAAGTGTCTAAATATGTATTAAATTACATATTCAGGCGTTTATATTTTTATACATTTGAAAATATATAATATTATCTCATATTTATGCCTAAATCAACAACGATGAAAATGTAAAAGTTACTTTAGTCGTGAAAATGTACAACTAGCTAATCAATTATTTTAAATAACTTTGTTATTTCAGTACACATTTTATATGATGACTTAATTAAATATTTCAAAACCTTGGTGTTTAAAAATATATAAATATTCACTATGAACTCCATTATATAAAACTATTAAAATATTATTAAGCTACACACAGTTAATACTAATATAGAATAACAAAAATTGGAAAATAATAATAATAATAAAAACACCAGTAATGATATATTATATTAATATTTTTTGAAACCGTCAATATTATTATTTTTAATTAGAATTTACAATAAATTCTTAATACAATATTTTATAAAATTTAATATAAAATTAGTATAATTATTTTGAATAAAAGAAATTTCAATAATTCTTTTAATAAAAAAATAATTAAAACGTAAAAAAATAATAATTATTCAATTATGTTCTCTATTTGATAGAAAAAAAGTATATGATTTTATTAAATAACCTTGTTCAGTTCAATGTTATTAAAGCAGAATATCAATTATTTTTAATAAATAAAAATTATACACATTAAAAAATTGTATTATATTATAATTATTCATTCAAACATTGTATTGTATTTTAATATAAATTATTATCTTTTTTTAATAATAAAAGAATTAAAAGTTTTAATTATTCATTATAAAATAGTAAATATTCTTACTTTAAAAAAAATATATTTCTCACTTTTAACCAAAAACTAAATTTTATTTTTTTACGTGTCTCTTACATTTAAATAACAAACTCCATTAATTCCATGCCTATTTTTGAATAACTTTTAGTTGTCCTCGTTTTCTCGTTTTAAAATTCTACTGAATATTCAACGAAGAGCACCCTCTTTTCTAATGTCAAGCCATTAGCTTATTAGTGTAAAACCTTTACAATTTTACATTTGAAAAGCGAAAGGTTGTTTTTTCTTAGATACATGCACACAAATAATCAATAACTTATAAAACAATGACATAAAAATATATTCGTTGATAATATTTTACACCATATGTATTTTGTAATAAACAATAGAAACATAAAATACATTCATTCTTCCTATAAATGAGATTTCTATATTGAGATATGGAATATCGATTGTATATTTGCCAATTTTATCTCATTATTGAATCAGTAATATTGCTGTTATATCTGAATATATATTATTTAGAGTTGAACATATGTCATCATATTATTTTACTAATCGAACAATTATCTCATCAACAGTTATTATTTATTTTTATGATTTCTTCTACTTTTTACTTATTGTTATCTAAATTCATATTATAACCTAGAAATAAATCCATACGAGTAGAAATATTAAAAATTCACTAAATGTTTTTTTGGAAAAAAACAACATAAATTAAAAATAGATACAAATTTATAATAGTAATCAATTTTATCACTCAAGAAAATGAAGAATGATAAGTACATTAAATTATTTAAAAATATTTCAAAATATTCAAACTGCTCTAAATTTTCAGATTTATCGATTACAAGTTGAAATATATAAAAATATTCAAAAAGAAATATCTAATCTGTAGGCGTAAAAGGAAATTGCTGAGAATTCTATGAAAAAGTCAGAAATAGCATAATCATTTTTTTTCTCATTTTACTTGTTATCGTTTGCAACAGCTTGAATCGACATTATTATATGAATGATATGATTTTTCCACCTTTTATAGAAAATTCTATTCATGGATTCATATTATGCAATATTATTCTCATCGCTTTTTATTTCCGTCATTTTTATAAAAAATGTTTATTTCTATTCCATATATTTCTTAATAATTTATAAATACAAAAATATGAACTAACCTGATAAGAAATCTTTCTAAATATTTTAATTAAGGAATAAAGATGAGTTGCATAATGCAAAAAAGTTTATACTCCATATGCACCTAATATATACTTCATATACATATAAAAGCAAAAGCTTGTACTACGTGATGAACGTACTACAGATGTTTAAAATGATCATCATTAACTTGTAAGTACTGTTGACAACGGTAAATAGCCACATTTCCATCAACATTATGATAGAGTTCAGATAACCATACTAATATAGCCATGTAAAGGTAAATGAAATGAACATAGAAGGATATTATATGCTTCCCTCATAATTTATATTTGCGTTTAAAATGTTGTTCAACTATTAAAAAGACTCAAATTTTATATATATATATCTTAAATATAAATTTTAAAAAAATAAACTGAACATAATTTAAATAACATTTTCATTAACAAAAAATAAAAGTTATGTACAATTCTATTGTTGAAATAATTAAAATATAGTTTTTTTTTCTTTGAAACATACATACATTCATTAAACAGAAATATTTCATATTTTATGAATTTGAAATATTTGTTCTAATCATTTATTTTAAAGATTTTCAAAAATTTTATTTGTTACTTTTTGCATTATTCAAATTAAATGACTATATTAAATGAATATAATATTACACAATTATATTAAATTACTTTTGATAAGAGAAAATTATTTTCTCAGTTATTTTTTACTATCATTAACCTAATAATTATAATCTAATAATTATAGTAATTTTATTACAATACACAGAGTAATTGATGTGTAATCGTAAATCCAATATCTTAAAATAAGAAACTTTACACATAGTAGTTTATTTTTTTAGTTTTTAGATAAATTTTAAATCTAATTGTTGGTTAATCAGTAAGAAACTGTGGAAAATAAATATTACAAGTGATTTTTCACTGAATTATTAAAACAAAACTTTGCGTTAGTTAACTTTCCCTCCTCAATAAAACCATCTGATACGGTCTTGAACGTTAGCCTATCTTCATGATCGTTATTACACTCGCCAGAACTGTGTGCTACACGTCCGTCTAATGACAGCGGTGTAGAAGTGTCAGGGATTGAGTGAATGCGACGCCTCACCTCACAGTAGCTCGTTCGTTTCGAGGGAATCGCCTGTGATGGCCCAGATTTCGGAACAAAGTGTTCCATTTGCGCACAAAGCATATTCGCCTCACTATTTGCATTGTATGCTTCTCTGTCTTTGTAGCGTTGGCACATGTTGAAATCATTACTGTTACAAATAATGACGACTGTTGTTAAGACCCGAATGCCAATCACCAGATATACAGCAAATATTTATACTTCATCGTACTTTGCGCTAATTCAAATCTAATCAATAATGTACACTTAAGTTACAACCAAATCAAATATTTAATGAACAAAAATAATATTTTTGAGAGAAGGAATTATCATAAATGCCTTTTATTTATTAATCATCGCCACATTATTTACAGAGTATTTTCAAATAATTCAATACAATAATTAAAACTAAAAAAAATAGTACATATATATATACAATATATGAAGAAATTAAGTTTTTTCATATTTTAAATAATTGATAAAAATGACTTGAATAAAATATTTCGATTTTTTTGACAATAAATTTTCATTATTTTCCAAATCTCTCAATGATCAATAATCAATTAACATACAAAAACTATACTTGTTATTTTTTATCTAAATTAGTTACCTTAAATAATCTTTAACATAAAAAAATAATTTTACTAAAATCTATATAAATAATCAATTATGTTACAACTATTGTTTTTTCTATTTAAATCTTTCTTTGTGTTTTATTTTCCATTGATTTTCTCTTTCTATTTTTTCTTTATTTTTATTTCTTGTATTAACTAATCAAGTTTTTTAAATTTATTTTCTTTATTTGGATCCTTTTTTTTCTTGCTGATATTTATTTTTTATCAAATACCATATTATATATAAATACTTTTCATTAATACAGTTCTTAATTTTATTAAACAATTCCTAATTATCGTGATATACTATTTTAATTAATCTTTTTATTTCATATTACACTAATATCTAACTATGTTTGTTAACAAATTATATTTTTCTATTTAAAAAAAGAATAATACTTTGCCTACCTAAAATTTCATTTCCGAACTTTTCTAAAATTTTTCAAGAATTACCGAAATACAAATTTTATAAAGTAAATTAATGGTTCTCCATACATTGCTAAGCAAAAGTAAATTAGAAATTCGACATACGAAGCAAATAGGGCGGATCCCTCTGGTGTATTAATTTATTTTTAAATTTCTTTTATTTTGTTGTTACCATAATCTAACTCTCTGTATTTAAAATTATTTTAATTGTATTTTATTTTCAAAAATTATTTTAATGAACTTAATAAAACAATCTTACTAATATTGGATAAAAATCTATCTATCTATCTATCTATCTATCTATCTACATATATATATATATATATATATATATATTAAATTAAACCAACAAATATTTTTACTTTTAATTTTTATTAAAATCTTAATTTTCGGAAAAAATATTACTAATATAAATTTATTTTTACTTTTTATAATTTCCACTAATTTAACAGATGCTATCTAAATAAAATATTGAATAACATCTCAATTTAAAATTTAAAACAACCCATATTAAAGGATAAATTCTGTTCGTGTATTCAATTTTATTCCATTAGCTTTTCACCATGATATATCAAATATACTTAGCACCTGAGGAAGAAAAACAGTGCTACACCTTTATATAAAACATTTATACATTAGTTGTTTTCTATCTCATGAATAGAATATGGAGACAGTTTGAAAATTTCACACGCTGTCTGAATTGTCTAAGATGAACCACGACAATTAAAGTTACGACAGTTTTCGACATGTTATCGCAAGGGCTTGTCACACTAACTTCATCTACGTTCAATTTAAATTGTGGTGTACAACAAGAGATAAAACTTTAGAATAAGTTAAAAGGGTACATTTTCTATTTGGTGTGAATATTAATGTGTGGGATTAGATTAGAAATACGAAAGTTTATAAGATAACAATGCAAGAGAATTTTATCAATAAATAGGAAAATTAGCATTTATTCTTATTAATTAATATTTCATTAATTTGTATTATGATAATCTTAAAATACATTTGAATTATATATATACATATATATTTATTTTACAAAATCTATCTCTTTATAACTTAATAAATTATTAATTGAAATAACTAGTATTTTTTCATATAAAATAATTTATTATAATAATAAAACATTCTATCATTATTTATGAGTCACACAGTTACGACAAATTTTAAATTTAGAATCAATCTCTGAAAACATTTTTCAATTGTAGCAACTTTAAAAACCCAATACAGTAAATTCATTAAGTTATAAAAATAGCCTGGATCAATAAGTCAAAATTTCATTTAAGAAAATTCAATTAAAGATCAAATTAAAAATACAAGTATCACTAATTTTAATTTTAAATTCGAGATTTTTAAATTGATGGTATAAAATCTTATTTCATTATCATAAATAAATGTATAAACATGTATAAAACAAAATAAATTACTTTTTTGTAAATGAAGTTTAATAGAAGAAGACATTTGTGCAGTAATATAAGACTGAGATATAAGAACAGTTATGGCCATCAAATAGTGCAAATATAGACGTGCTATATAAACAAAATATATAGTAACTAACCATCCACTCACATTATATATATATATATATATATATATATATATATATATATATATATATATATGAAGTTGGAGATCGAACTGTTGTTCACTTGGAAAGTAACACCAATAGAATGTCTATTATGAACAAAGTTAGTAAGTTTCACACACATCTTACATTTTCTAGTAGCTATGGTTACAAACCTAATGTGTTTGTCAATAACAGATGCCTTTTTGGACAAGAAATTGACTTTGCTATAGTTCGATCGCCATATTGACATAAGCACACCCATATACTCTTAGAAGGTAACTTAATACGACGCATGACACCATATATATGTATGTTTATTTGATAGGTGAAAATTGTACAACCGAACTATGTAATCACTTAGTAAATTACGAAAACAAATATTTGTCCTTAAACCATTCATTTAATTAAATTAATTTAAGAGTAAACATTAAACATATCATAAAACATTAGTTATATGTTCCATTAATTGAATCATGTTAAACTGATGTTCATTGTTTGTACTTTTAATGTACATGAAAATAAATATACTAGTTGTTATATCAAAATTTATTTTCAATTTCATTTTGAAAATCAATTTTCAATTTAAATTTGAAATTCACTTCAATACAAAAAATTATACCAAGATATAAATCATGAAATTTATAAAAATTAGTATTGATTTTATTAATTTTTGAAACCAATTTCTAATTATATTTTACATGAAATACATAAATTAATATATATATATATATATATATATTAACTGTTATTTAGAGCTCATAAATGCCAATAAGTCGTCTTAATAGAAATTTTGAAATAAAAAAACATAAAAAGTGTTTAAAACTATAATTAATCCATAAATAACGAAGTATCTAACAATCAAACAATAATCTGTATCAAATATACATTTTTCCATTTATTTTATTCAAGATTATCTCAATTCATTTTCAAATACACTAATTAATGGGGTGTACGAAATCGAATTGGATAACTCGTTTACCAGATTTATGTCTTTGACTTTTCTTGTGGGAACGTATAATGTAGTATAAAAGAACAATTATTTTTATCTTTCTTAGAAAAACAATTAAAGAGGAATATAATGATATCACTTTAAATGTACCAAAAAAAATATATAAAATTTTAATGGAGATTTGTGTTTCATTTTTAATTATAATAAAAATTAATAAAATATTTCAAGTACATATATATTTATATATTTTATAATAATATATGTTTGATATATATATATCAAAATTACTATTGTATCTGTTTAATCAAAATCGTGTTTAGCCAAGTATTTTATATGTAGTTGGGCATCGATGCGTAATTGAATTAATAAATCTAATTTGTACGCGTTTGAGTATAACAAAGAGATGATTATCAAAGCAATGTATACAGTAATCACATTGAAGATATTCGATTTCTAACTTGGATCATTCTAAAACCAATTGAACATTTATAATTTCAATAATTTTTCGATAATGCACTTATATATAAAAATAAAGAACATACTTTAAATCAATCCATAAATATTTAAAATATATTTAACTTCTAGAAATTGAAATTATTAAAAAAAAATAAAAGAAATAAACAATTTATTTTTTTATACATCTTAACAGTTATTTATAGTCAAATCAAATCAAAAATCAACAATATCCTATATTTTTTTAAAAAAAAGCATGTGTATTTATTTCTGGAAAAAGTTTAATTTGTACTTTTTAATTTTTAAAATGTTATATCAATGTTGTAATGAAAATAATGAATTACATTATTTTATAATATTATAAAAAAAGTTGATTTTTATTAAATATATCATATTGGACTATTTATCAATTTTATTATATATATATATGCTATTTCTATTTTTTGAATAATTAACCATATTTTCTGAGTTCGTTTTTTTAACTTTCAATAGCATATCTCAGTATTTCATATTGTAGTAATTTGTTACAAAATATATTTTCCACGTCTTATCACAAATTTTTTTTTGAAAAATAATACTACCTTTTATATTAGAAAAACAAGCTACAGGATCAAATTTCGACCAATTTCTTTTTGTTACGTTATTTTGTATGACCTACTTTTCTTTTATTGGAATTCGATTCAATAACACTATGTATCGTATAAACATCAAAAATGACAACTCAAATAATAACATAACCTGTATATCAATCCAATACATAAATGTTCATAATATTTAAAATCGAAATTATATATGTACTAAATGTATGGTTCATATATTAACACATTGATAATCATTAAATTGCCGAGTGCCTAATTATTCACGATATGACAAATATATTATATTTAATTTTGTACCACTTCAATACTATATACTCAAATACATACATGCGTAGATTCATTTAGAGATACACAGGCACACACATCATATTATATATATATATATATATATATATATATATATATATATGTATAATTTGTGTACGTATCTGTAGTCGTACATCCAGCAAAGCGGTGAAAATGAATTGACGATACCAGAGAGTCGACACGGAATTTCGTGTGCCCGTGCCCATAAATTCAATTTCACGCGCCAGCATGCACGCCCCACATCATCCTACTAGTCCTGCAACCCCACACGACTGGCTATACACATCACAGACTCATACCGTGATCATGTACCATCACTATAGTATAGCAACCCCCATGTACCTGTTCAACTAACCCGCCCGCCACTCTATAACACACCCATCGTGCTGAATTGATATATGACACCGAATATTTGTATATACGCATTTATAACGCGTACCTTATCTTATAGCGATACTAAACATGATGGGTGGTGCCCGAATTGTTTTTCTTGCTACTTCGTTTTGATATAGCGAGATTTCATATTTATGACATATAAACGAATAAAATATAGCAATGTAATGATTATAGAAAACAATTTTCTTCGAATCGCTAATGACATGACATGCAATACATTTTTTTTAATTAATATAAATATACATCTTACTTACATTTCATATAATTCATAATAAAATAGTTTACTATATTTTAATATTAAATAATCATTTAATAAAATTAAAAAAAAAAACTATAAATTAATCTTGAAAACATTTTTCACTTGATAATAAAATACCTTAACTTTATTATAAATTTTATGAAAAAAACAAATATAGCATTTATTCAAATGTACAAAATTAAAAAAGAAAATATATTTCATTATTTTATTCCTGCCATCCATTCATTACGTTTATACACATTAAAGAGATATTTGTTGTTGACTAACTCAAATATAGATCATCAAGGGAAATTGGATACAAGTTTTTAGTATTTGATCTGAATAAACCAACAAGTGTACTAAATCGATTTACATATACTTGTATTTATATACAAAAATTCTTTCTTCATTCCAATATACAATTTTAATCTAACAAACTTTACAAGTTTACTTTCTTCAAAATATAAATATATCTTACTTAATATTTGGTTATTTACTTTGATATTTCATAACGATATTTTTCGTAATACAAATCGTGTACTTAATAAAAATATTAATAACAAATAAATAGTTAGGGATTGCAGATAATTAAAATCTAATAAAATTATAAAATAAATCAATTTCTTAATCAAAATTTATATATAGAATAAATAAATTGAAAATAATTTAATTTCATTTTGTGGAATTATGTTCTTCAAAATCAAATAAATATTTCTAATCGAAAATTTTATATAAAAATTATATATGAAATTCAAATAAATTTATCATTTAATAACATTATATATATATATATATATATATATATATATGTAACATATTCACATTAATATTTTAAATGTGTTTACATTAAATGTTTATTACATCCATCTTGAATCAAATATTTTAAGCTGATTTCGATTAGTTTATTTGAATACGCATTCACGTTTAATAGGAATGATTGACGTGTATTTAATTAACGAACAGTTGTTTTTGAGTCTATTAATTGACTGATATACGATTAATTTAAAAATAATTGACATAATTAAGACATAAATTCAATTCTATTATCTAAACAATTTTATTTTATTTTTTTAACATCTTATTGCCAATTCTAACGTTACAATTCGAGAATATAATGATTATCTTTATTTACGTTTAATATTAAAAATAAATATTACATACCTTTCTCCTTGTTATATGAAAATAAGTTGCACAACCACTACAAAATAAATATAATCGATAGACTAATAAATGTGTACTATTTTTAGGTTAATTTTTAATATTAATACCATCACACTTTATATATATAACCAACTATATACCAATAAATATTTCTACGTATCTATATAAAGAAACGATTCTATGGTTCAATTCAAGTATATTTTCTTTGAAAATATCAAAAATTCTGATGATGCGTGTGTGTAGTATATTTCGCGCGCGAAATTCAATTATTTTCGCCTTTGTTAGAACGATATTTTCTTCGTTACATTCAAAATAATATTAAATGAAAACCTTCGTTATAACAACTTTGTTCACTGAAACTAGGACGTCATATATATATATATATATATATATATATATATATATATATATATATATATATATATATATATTGTGAAAATTCTTAATATAATCTTTATCAAAAATAAGTAAAAGCAGTTACTTTAATTACTCACGTAATTTATATTAAAACCAAATAGTTTGCTATAATATTTCCAATATTACTATGTATAACTATATATAATGCCTAAATTTTACCAGTACTTTAATATATAAAATATTAATTTAATAAGGTAAATTTTCAATTGTACACACATATATATATATATATATATATATATATATATATATATATATATATATATATATAAACACATGTATATATACTGTAAATTATGGCAGTATAATTATATAACAGTTATACATAAAATAAATAAAAGTATAATAACAATATTTTATTACGGTTTAATAAATTCCTAGATTAATAAATTCAATTAAATAATATTCAAATAAATACTAATGTTCAAAAAGTATACTAATTACCCAAATGAGTAGTTGTATTTTAATTTTTCACTCTATTTTAATTCATTTTATATAAAATTCTATTTATAATTTGTTTTTATATAGGGTGGCCCAAATGAAACTAAAGATTTTATATATACATGTACTTGCTTACTATCATTTACTATCCTTTAGTCTTATTTAAACCATCATATATTTATTGTCTAAACGTGGATATATTTATATATATATATATATATATATATATATATATATATATAGTCATCCAAATATGACACCTAGATTTGTGTTTTATTAAAAAAAAAACAATACACATGTTTCCCTATACATATGTTTCTTTTCAATAAAACACAAATCTAGGCGTCACATTTGGATAACCCTATATATACATATATATATATACATATATATATATATATATATATATATATATATATTCATACATATTTATATTGCTTTGAAATTGTTTCAAAACATAATTAATAATCCTGTACTATTACACATATTATAGTTATTTCATTTTCTATACAGATGCTCCACCCGTGCTGCTATACAGTTTTATAGAACAAACTCTCCAGCCGGGACCAGCTGTATCACTCAAATGTAGTGCAACAGGAAATCCAACACCCCAGATATCCTGGACACTTGATGGTTTTCCACTACCAACGAACGGAAGGTTAGTGAAATGTCAGCGTATATTTTCAATGTTCGACTAAAATAAATGATCATAAACATCAACTACCAGTATATTTCAACATAAATGTGTTTTATTCCAACTAATCAGAAGCTATTTATCTTCTAAAAAGTATGTTACAGTACTAGTAAATACCTGACATATTTTGCGAAATCGACTAAAATTATTTTAAAAAATCATACGAATAATACATGTTAATTGTTTAACATTTCTTGTCTCTACATCTAATTTTCTTTTCGTGACTTTAATTAATGAACTTGTAGGTGTATTGAAAAATGATTAAAACGAAACACTACAAGCTCGAATAATTAAAATAAAACATCCAAATGTAAATAATTTCAAAGGTGTGTTGTTTTATTTAAACAGCAAAAAAAACCCATATGTATTCACCTTTTAAAATAACATGATACATTTAAATATCATATCAATCGCCATATTCTCTTTTTTCATGTTTTATTCTTGAAAAAATAATCTTTGTTTTATCAATCATTTAACATCTATTTTAAAAAAAAATCTATAATTTTAAATCGATTTATAGTTCAGTCTCTATCAATCAATATATTTATAAAATCACTAAATAAATTAAAAATATTACTAGGTTTTTTATTTTAGTATAAAATTATTATAAACAAAAATATAGAATCAATATTGCAAAAAAGGTATTATTTAATAAACATCTTTCAATTAATATTTTTCATTTCTTTATTTTTTAAATTACTTAATCGAACCAAATAAATTCAACAAAAACATTTTATGATTTTTTTATATTCAGCTTAAATGTTTTGTTAAATGTATATTGTTTGTGAACAACTACAATTTACAGATCAATATTCGTATTTACCGTAGTTTATCTCTCTGCTATAAAAATAGCAGAGATATTTATACACAAACGCACGTACGTGCAAATGTTTTTCGCGCTCATACATTTACAAACGCAAAAAACATGTATTGTATATACATACATACATACATATATATATATATATATATATATATATTTATATATATATATATATTTCGAATAATATTTCATTCCAAGCAACATTTTTATTGATCAATTGTCTTTTGTAGTACTTGAACATAAAAATAAAATCGAAAAAATTAGTAAAATAATATAAAATATTTTTGGATCTCAAATTATTGTATCATTTGTTAAGTTCCTTTTCATAATCAGAACTTGTTACATTTTCAGATAACCTAAAATTTTAAAAATTATTAGCTTTATTCCTATTCTGTGAAAACATTAATTTATTAAATGGTCTCTAAAGTGGCTATACACACACACACACACACACATATATATATATATATATATATATATATATATAAATGGGGGGAGGGGATTCATCCAAATGCGACGCCTTGATTTCTGTTTTATTAAAAAGAAACTATACACATGTTTTTTTAATAAAACACAAATCTAGACGTCACATTTGGATGACCCTATATAATATAATTACAGCTGGATAATGTGAAACTGTAAATGTATCTTAGTTATTTTCCTTTTTTCCATTAAAGTAACTATTTCTTCTTGTTTATAAATTAAATATATTTAATCTATCGTACTGTCAACAATTATTAAAAATACACCAAAATGATAATTAAAAATTAAATTAATACCAATAAATTAATTTATATTTAATATTTATCTAAAAAAAATTAAATCATGTATAATTAATAGTAATACAGAATTTAAAATAACGATATATCTAGAAAATAATAGCAATAAAGTCATTTTTATGTATTTTTGTATGTATATATATATATATATATATATATATATATATATATATATATATATACATGAGATTAAATTTATACATTACTTAACCTTAACTATAGTTTTAAAAAACACTCAAGATTTTATAAGAAACAATTTTCTAAAATATTAATGCTTTGAAGCTAAAGTACTTTATACTATCTGAATTTTTGCGATTTAGTAAACTTTTCAACATCACGCAGTTCGAAAATATTTCAAGAGGGATTTTTTGCCGGTAAACAAATACTTCTAAAATGAAAAAAAATATCATTATTAATCTACTTTTTTAATATTTTACAGTGCATATTATAGCTAATTGAAAATGTTATAACTTTGAAAATATTAAAAAATAAAACATAACAAATGTCAAATTTTATTTTCAATTACTCGTGTTCATTAGTATAAAAGTTGAAAATAAGTAAAATAATATAATTAAAATGTTATTTTAAAGTTTTAAGAACTGTTTATAGTATATTCCGTTATAACAAATGTCGGACGAAATGATATATTTTAATTTTCCAAAACACATTATATATGATGTCACTTACCATTTAGACTAGTATGTACAACTGTACATTTAATTAAAAATAAAATTGAACATTAACAGAGAATAAATGAACTATTTACGCTGACATCTATAGTCGAATGCTATTCCACATTTTAGCTCTTTGAATCGATTCAACAATTTTGTAAAGGGCAATTTGAAATGCACACACACATACTATTCGGTTTTATTAACGCTTGTGTTCGGTACGTAGTTCTATTCGATCGTATGAGGCAAACAAAAAAAAAATATTATTGCATTTCAAATACTATGTGCACTGATCTGTAACTTGTTCTGCGCCAAACAGGAAGCTTTGAAAATCGATATTACATATACTTTTTTATTGTTATATATTTTGTTTTATTTTGCATGGTGTTTTATGATGCAAATAAATAGGCTCAATATACTAGCATACGCATATGTTGTACATCATTTACTAAGAACAATGATATTCTTTTTCTTTATTATTGTAAATAAACCTAACTAGAATATTTTTATGTTTTAGTTAAATTTATTCCAAATGAAGAAAAATTGCCATGGAATATATGGGATCATCCAAATGTGACGCCTAGATTTTTTATTAAAAAGAAACATGTGTATAGGGAAACCTTTTTAATAAAACACAAATGTAGGCGTCACATTTGGATGACCCTATATAAAGCACAAGCAATGAAAATATAGTAAAACAATTATTTTTAATATATAAATAAGAAAAATAAATGAGAAAAATAAATTAATTTACAATATTTTTTATCTATAATAATTAAATAAAATAAATTACTAAAAAATCTCTCAACTTTCTAATATATTTCTGACTATGAGGATAAGTGAACAATAAAACTGTTCATTTTTTGTATATTACTTAATAATTTTTATAAATTCACAATTTCACATATTAATATAAGATTTTTTTAAAAAAAATGTTCATTAAGCTCTAAAGAAATTAACGATCCCATTATAATTATACCGAATAACACATATTTCGATAAAGTTTGAAATATTGTCATTCATGCATCTAATCTCTCGGATTATCATTTATTTCAATGTCCCTTAATTCATTTCCATTGAATTCTCTAACACTTCTGTAAGTACTATGTGACACCTTCACGTCACATTAATTATACTACATACAACTACGTACATTTGTAAAGTTCACTGAATAAAACTTCGTAAATTATGCATTGATCAGAGTAAATGTATTAGACAGAATTGTTTTATTCTATTTAATCTTAGAATATAAATATATGTATATATATATATATATATATATATATATATATATATATATATATGTACGTATGTATATAAATAAAAGTATTTTATTTCAGATTTGTAATCGGTCAATATGTAACGGTACACGGAGATGTCATTAGCCACGTTAATATTAGTCATGTGATGGTAGAAGATGGAGGAGAGTATTCCTGCACAGCAGAAAATAGAGCAGGAAAAACAAGTCATGCTGCTAAATTAAACGTTTATGGTAAGTGCTTTATTTTCTTTATATATATATACATTTTCAAATCGACTATATAATGCAAATTAAATAATTAATGCATTATTTATATTTAACATTACTTAACAAAATTTAATACACAGCCATATATATAATGAAAATTATAAATGTATACATATATATAATTTTAGTCATAGTTGCTGTATTAATAAAAGCCTATTGTTAATGAAATATTTTATTATAAATTACAGGAATGCCATATATCAGACTTATACCAAAAGTAACAGCAGTTGCAGGAGAAACACTTTCGTTAAAATGCCCCGTAGCTGGATATCCCATCGAAGAAATTCATTGGGAGAGATCTGGTCGCGAACTTCCAGACGACCTCCGACACAAAGTTCTACCTGATGGGACACTCCAGATCAATCCAGTTCAAAAAGCGGCTGACTCTGGCGTTTATACCTGTTGGGCTCGTAATAAACAAGGCCACAGTGCACGACGAAGTGGAGAAGTGTCTGTTATCGGTATGCGTCAAAATTGTTTTTCTTTTTTTCAGATATACTTTCTATTGAAAAAATTACCGACATAAATAGTATTTAATATATAAAAATACATTTCTTTTAATATCTAAGAGATTTTTTTCATTTTTGATATTAAGTATAAATAAATATAAAATAACTACATCTGATCATTATTATAGAAGGAATAGTCAAAGTTTTAGACACTGCAAGAGTTGCCGAAAGATGCTCCAAACATCACTTCTCGAGGATTATGCAGTTACAACGGAAGAAGATTTTTGTTTTTTCGATGTAGTAGTTTTGGAGGTGATCATATGGTGATTCCCAGAATGTCCTTTTCAAAAATTAAAACATTTAAGCAACCTAACAGAGTGCCTTGTCCTTTTTTATCTGATTAATTTTAATTTCTTTAATCGAATATCCTTTTTATTTTTATCATCTTCCTTTTATTGCTTATGTGTGTAAAAAATACAGTTTAATTAAATAAAGCAAATATCTTCATGTTATTAGAATCCAAATATTCATGCATTATATTAAAAAATATTTTATTATACTTACTGTGATTAATGTATTTTGCTTGTCTAAGAATGCTAATATAGTTAAACTTTTTGGCCTTATAAGAAATAAATTAGAGATAGAATATCTATTTAGTATTGGCATATTTTTATTTATTATTATTATTATAACTTAAAATATATTATTAAATGTTAGTATTTAGTATTGTACTATTCAACTGCCTTTATATAAGTAGTACTCTGTATAATTAGATATTTTCCCTGTGAACTTTTTTTTAAAAAAAAGATCCAATTAGAATTTCAATGTTTTAGACAAACATCCTATCCAAACATCCTTCGCACATCACCATGCACAAGCGAAAGAGCCGATATAACTAATGCACTGTCATAATCCATCACTAGCATCACCATGTGTGATCTGTTGCGTGTGTACTTTCAGTTCCTCCAAAGCTTAGCCCGTTCTACGCTGAGGACACGCTACACGTAAAGGACCGTGCAAGTTTAACATGCTCGGTGACGAAGGGTGACCTACCGCTCACCATCTCATGGCGCAAAGACGGCCGCAATGTGGAACCAGTGAATTCACTCAGCATCACAGAAGTGGACAAATTCACTAGCATTCTCTCAATAGAAAGTTTATCTCCAGATCACAACGGAAACTATACTTGCGTGGTGCGCAACATGGCGGCCGAGGTGTCGCACACGCAGCAACTTTTGGTTAACGGTAATCACGCGCGCGACCTTGCGCGCTTGCTCTTTCTCTTCTCTCTCTCATGTCGGTTTCTTCTCTTCTCTACTCTTCCAGTACCTCCCATTATTGAGCCCTTTTCCTTCCAAGACGGGCTGTCCGAAGGCATGCGCACGCGCACCGTCTGCGGCGTGAGCCGCGGCGACCCGCCGCTCGTCATGTCGTGGCTCAAGGACGCGCGGCCGCTACCGGCTAGCCTCGGCGCCAACGTGTCGGCCCTTGACCCCTATTCCAGCCTCCTCAGCATTTCTAGCCTGGGCGCGAGCCATTCCGGCGACTACACGTGCGTAGCCAGCAACCCGGCCGCCGAGGTCAGGTACACGGCCAAACTTCAGGTCAAAGGTAAGGTAAGACCCTATCCCAATCCCGCCACAAACACACACGCCCGTTGTCCACCTCCCGTTGCTTTGGCACATTGGGAATGCGTACGTACGTCGGTGACTGGGTCCCCGCAGGCTTGATCACAAGGTACTGTTGCACCTCTTCTGTTCTTTCTGAGTGCATGCTCTTTTCCTTCTGTGTAGTGTAGAGTAGCAGACTAATAGGGTCATCTCACCCGCCAGTTGAGTAATCGCCAGTATGTATTTAATGGAGTTGGAGTTGGTTATTATTATTATTATTACATCCCTCACGAGTAATTTGCTTAATGCAGCAATATACCAGTACAGTGTAGTCACCTACCCGTACCGAACCGTACCGGCTGTAGTCGTACTGTCAGTGTACCCACACCACAGCCTTATTAATAGTGATACGGTACGCAAAACTTTATTGCATGATATTGAAGTACGTTATGTGCTTTCTTAGTGCCACCGCGTTGGGTTGTCGAGCCCACCGACATCAGCGTAGAACGTAATCGACACGTGGCACTTCACTGTCAAGCACAAGGAGTTCCAACACCAACTGTTGTGTGGAAAAAAGCTACGGGTATAATTTTTATTTCATTTTTCAAAACACGTGAATTTTAAATCGAAGAAATTTTACTAATAGGCAGCAAGACGGGTGATTATGAAGAGATTCGCGAGAGAATGTACACAAAGCTTCTAGGGAATGGAACACTTATGTTGCAAAACGTGAAAGAAGATCGTGAAGGTTTTTATTTATGTCAAGCAAATAACGGAATAGGTCCAGGCATCGGAAAAGTCATACAATTACGTGTCAATTGTAAGTAATTAATACAACAAACAAATATAAAAAATAATACTATAATTTAATTTTTACACGACGTTCATGATTTTATACTAAACTTGACAGCTTCACCGTACTTTTCTGCACCATCACGTCTTGTAACTATTAAAAAAGGAGACACTGCAACGTTACATTGTGACGTAAATGGGGATAAACCAATAACAGTAATATGGTTACGGGGAGGAAAAATAGAACTGAATCCTTCTACTAATTACCGTGTATCATCTAAACAAGATTCAACACCTGACGGTGTTATAGCTGAATTACAAATTGCAAGTGTGGAAGCTTCAGACAGTGGAGCATATTTTTGCCAAGCAAATAATATGTATGGTAGAGATCAGCAATTAGTTCAATTACTTGTGCAGGTCAATAAATAATTGTTTAAAACAATTTTTTTAAACAAATATTAAATTTACCAATACATTTCAGGAACCTCCACTTAGTCCACAAAATTTAGAAACTGCAATGGTTAGCAGCCGTTCAATTAATTTAAAGTGGCAACATAAATCTACAGATTCAAACGAAGTATTCAAATTTATTGTACAATATCGAGAAGGAGATAGTAAGTACAAAAAGTATATTTCATCTTTTAAACAAAATGATTTATATTTGCAAATCATATTGAAGCTAAGCTATATTTTTTCAGAAAATCACATATTTAATACTGAAATATTCAATCAGTATTTTTCTTAAAATAATTTTAATTACATTTATTTTTTCCACTTTAATTTTACTCTTTAATTATGTTACATTCTTCAAATATTTTTTTACATTCATTTTGTAGTAACATTACTATGAGGAAAAATTTTTCAGGAGTATGGCAACAAATAGAATTAAAGGATCCGCCATTACAATTTGCTGCTTTAATTGAAGACCTCAAGCCAGCAACTCGATATGTTTTTCGTGTGATTGCAGAAGGTCCTGCAGGTCGAAGTATTCCAAGTCCTGAACTTGTAGTTACAACAGAGCCTCAAAGACCTGCAGGCCCTCCATTAAATTTATCTGTACGTCCTGTTTCATCTACAGAGTTATTAGTAACTTGGGTCGCACCTTTAATAGAACTTAGACATGGAGATATCCAAGGTTATAATATTGGATATAGACCAGCACATTTAAGTGCAGGAAATTATAACTTTACATCAGTAACAGGAGATGGTGAAGATGGTACTGGTGAACTATTACTTGGAGGTTTAATGAAATATACAAGATATTCAATAGTTGCTCAAGCATTTAATCAGGTCGGACCTGGACCATTATCTGAACCAGTTTCATCACAAACAATGGAAGATGGTAAATATTTATTCATTTTACAAAATATGTATTTTATATTTTTTAATATCTTTTTTATTAATATATATTTTTATTGAATATATTTATATTCATAAAAAAGAGAAAAAGATTTATTATTTTCAATTATAAATGTATACAAAAAAATTAATTATCTCAATATTACGAAACTTTATAAGAATATTAGAAATCACTTATTTAAATGGTCAAATCGCTAACAGAACGTTAAAGAGATTTTATAATGTAGTTTTCTAATGATCATTTAATTTTACAAATGTATATTAGCGAATATAGTAAACAATTAATGATTATTAAACACTTCTATAAAACCTTATGGTGTTAGAGAAAATGATTAATTTATATTGAAGTGAATTTTACACACATATTATTTTTGTATAACTATCAGTACCAAGTATGGCACCACAAGATGTTCGATGTGCAGCTTTATCCTCGCAGTCTTTACAAGTCAGCTGGCAACCTCCACCACCAGCACATTGTAATGGATTACTTCAAGGCTACAAACTTAATTACGAACCAGTAATTGATGATAATTGGAAAGGTATCTCTTATAGTTATAGTTATTTATGTTAAATATATTTACATTTTTAAGAAAATACACTCGCGTAGTGAATGTTCATATGAATATTAATTCTGAGGATTCTTACTTTGATTAATAATTTTTTAATCGAATTTTATTTAAAAGTCTAACATTTCATATACAATAACAATAATATTAACATAATTACAACTTATCTAAACATTTTTTTAAAAAAATTACAAATTTAGGTAATGATGAAATGGAAATACGAAAAACTACTGCTCTTACTACTGTAATAACAGAATTAAGAAAATTCACCAATTATAGTATACAAGTACTTGCTTATACAAGAATTGGTGATGGAACTATGACAGCTATTACATACTGTCACACAGATGAGGATGGTAAGATATTTTATAATAAAAAAATAATGATTATTTTGTAATAAAATATGTTTTGTTCATATTTTTATAGTAGAACTAGAAAAAATAATCACAGTATAATTTATATGACAGTATTATTTTATTTAAAGTTCCAGGCCCCCCAGATGACATAAAAGTTGTTGTAAGTTCAACGAATTCATTATTTGTATCATGGCTGCCGCCATTAGAATCTAATGGTGTAATTACAAAATATGTTTTATATATGAGGTAAGACATTTCTATTATTTAACATATATATATATAAATAAGCGTAGGTAAATATTATTAGACATAAAAACGTGCATACAGCTTTACAATCCTATCTACATAGAGAACTAACATATATTATACAAGTATAAACATATAGAGTCAAATTTGTAATTAAATCGTTTGATTACTCATGATTAGAAATTGAATTAATTTTTAAAAAAGTTTCTCACTCTCTCTCTCTCTCTCTCTATATATATATATATATATATATATATATATATATATATATATATATATATATATATATATATATATATATATATATATATATATATATATATATATATAAACACTTTATTTCTGAAAAATAAAGTATATTTAATTAAATCACAAAGTATTTAACACGAAACATTTTAACACTATCTATTATATATCATAAATATTAAATTAATTATTCATTTGAATTTCACAAAATTTTGTATATTCAATAATTACTGATGATTAACTTGTTTCACTAATGTACTAATTTAGTTTTTATAAATTTTCTGAATTCAGTATTTTAAAACTAATTACTTGTTATATTAATTTAATTACTATAGTACATAATTAATTTTTTACTTTACTCCTTTTGTTCTGTCAATTACATTATTAATCAATTCATATTAATTTTTAAAATATTTTTATAGTGAATATATTATTAAGACAAATTCTTAAAATTTATGAAGAAAGTATTTTTAATCATTTTCAAGAAGAATGTATAAAAAATACATATTTTTTAATATTTATTTTACATTCAAGTTTATCTATTTTCCCTACAAGTGTATAATATATATATATACTTTTAACATATATGTAAATAACAAATTTGTTTAAATATTTATTAAATTTAGATAAGAATTAAAATGATTTTTAATAAATTTTTAACATTAAATGCAGAAATATGAACGGACGTGACAATATAGAACAGAATAAAAAGAATTTACCTGCACAACAAACAAGTTATGAAACAAAGCAACTTCAGCTACATACAGATTACCAGTTTTGGGTTACAGCAGCAACAAGAGTTGGAGAAGGATCGAGTTCACGAATTGTTTCACAAATGACTAATAACAGAGGTAACTTTCAATGAATTTTTAATTATATGTTGTAATTATTATAAACATTATATTATATAAATAATAGAGTACTTATTAAAAATTAATATTACATTGAACACTATGTTTAAAACACTTTTCAAAATATCAATATATATATATATATATATATATATATATATATACTAAAATATTTCTAATTTAGTTCCAGCAAGAATCACATCATTTGGTGGATTTATTGTACGGCCATGGCGTGGATCTGTAACATTATCATGTTTAGCTGTAGGCCAACCACGTAGAGAATGGCTACGACATGATACTATACTGAAAGCAGGAGCAAATCATAATATTCAACTTTTGGATACAGGAGAACTCATACTATCAAATCTTCAACCTTCAGATACTGGAAATTATTCATGCCAAGTAGATAATGGTCAAGGCCAGGATAAATTATTGTACACATTGATAGTACAAGTACCACCAGCTGCACCAATTTTATATGTTACTAGTGCAACAAGTAGTAGTATTTTACTTCATTGGAAAGCAGGAAATACAGGTGGTGCACCTCTTAATGGTTTCACATTGAATTATCGAAAAACGCATGGAAATTTAGAAGAATTACATTTATCACGACATGCAGCTAGTCATGAATTAAAAGTAAGTATATATATATTTCCTACATGGCTATAGTTTTTGCCAAGAAAAGGCAAAAACTATAGCCATTGAAATTATACCATTCGTACGATTTCAAAAAAATAAAATTGGTGCCAGTATCGGTATCCTCGTCAAATACAAACAGTCACAGTCTTCTATTGTAGTTCAAATTCTGATCTTCACATGTACTGTTTATCCAATCAGCTAAATAATACATATAAACAACGCTGCTCTAGCACCGAAAATGTCAAATCTAAATCATTGATAAAAATAAATCAATGAATGATTTTTACCAAGTAATAATAACAATTGACGAAGTGTTGGATCTCATAAAAAGATATTATTATTTTTTTAATTATAAATTTTATTTATTGTATTTTATTTTATTATTTATAAATAAAACAGACAAAAATAAACATTTTTTTTATTTTTATTATTATTATTTTATTCCATTTTTTATTGTTATTCTTTATTTTTCATTAATATATTTTATTACAATTTTATTTTTTATATATTTCAAGAAATTTCTTTATATTACTTAATTAAATATTAATATGTATATATTTATTCATTTAATTTGTTAATAATTTAGCAAATTTATACAAAACTATAAAAAAATTAAAAATTATAAAAGGAAATATTTACACTACTCTGTAAATTATTAACATTAATAAATTTATATATACATATTATATACTTTTATGTGTTGTGTGCCTTTACATATAATATCGTCTATTTGGATTTGATCTTTTAACTGTCAATACGTTAAGATATTTATTTTTTTTGGACCACGTATTTCGCAAAATTGCGCGCAACGCAATATTAGTAATCACTATTAAGATTTTCAAATTATTATTAATATAGATTTGATGATTTTTTAAAATTAGTCTTATAATCATGAGACTGATATTCATTAGCACTGTCAATATATATTAACAGTGCTAATGAATATCAGTCTTTGGATTCTATAAATGCAGAAAATCACACACGTCCTAGTAACATTATATTTATAACTTTAATATTTATAGTTTGGATAATCTAAAATTCAGTTTTTAAAATTCATATTATCCAAGGACTTCGTAATCGCAGAAAAAATGTCCAATGTACAAAATCTAAAAATGCAATCTGATACAAATACCTATACCCTTCATGAATGCTTCTATGCAAATTCCTGCATTCATCATAGTTTTTGTATAATTTAGCAAAAGTAGCAAAAGATTCGAGAAAAAAATTATTTAAAAGGATTGAAAAGTTTGGTCATGTCTCTGATAAAGAAAACACTTTAAATATATATACATACAAATAACCTAACATTATTAATTGTAAATCAGTTCTACGAATCATTATTCATATGTTTATGATTTTCTCAGAATTAGTAATTAAATAAAGTAATAATTAAGATAAATTCAATCATGTCTGCCGCTATTTAAATTTTTCCCCTTGGTTGTCTTATTAATATTGAATTTATTAACTACAATATTAATAACTGAAAAATTGGAATCATTTTTTAACTTTTGTACTGTCCAGAGACTTCGTGACCGCGGAAAAATGTCCAAATTTGTCAAATCTTAAAATGTCATCTGATGCAGATATCTATACCCTCCATGAATGGCTTTATTCAAATTCTTCTATCTGTCACAGTGTTCGTAAAATTTATCAAAAACTGCGAAATTTTTGTGACAAGAAGTTATTTTTCGACTGATTAAAATTTTCACTAAGTTTTGATAAAAAAACACATTTATATGATATCTGTTAATAAACCTTTAATTTTCCAATTAGTACAACAATCAACATATTTTTGTATGTTTATATATACTTTCAAAATATATCAAAGTTTATAAATTAAATATTTTTAAATCATTATCAAAACAATTTTAATTATAGGGGCTCTTATGTGGGACCACATATCATTTATACCTAATATCACATAACAAAATTGGAAATTCTCCTGCAAGTCCAACATTATCAGTTCGTACACAAGGGCATCCTCCTGGTGTTCCAACTCACGAAGCTTTTCTATCACCAAATTCCACGTCCATTGTACTAAGACTACATGTTTGGCCAGATAATGGATGTCCCATTTTGTATTTTATTCTTCAATATCGAAGAATTAATGATTTACATTGGACACTTGGTATGTCTAATGTTATATAAAAATCAATTCTTATACTTTTTATAAATATTTCTTACAGTATCAAATGCCTTAAAACCCCAACGACGTTTCACTATTCCTGGGCTTTTGCCAGCAACAAAATACAAAATTAAAATTGAGGCACATAATATAGCAGGTTCTTCTACTGAAGAATACCAATTTACAACTTTAACAAAGGACGGAGGTAAATAAATACAGTTACAAATTTACACTATTTCAATATTTTCAAATTATTATTATACTCAAAATTCTTATATATATATATATATATATATATATATATATATATATATGTGCTTTACTTATTTAAGAATTACCACCACCTGATTTAATGAAAAGAGGAAGTGAAACACCACCATTTTACACTGATATGAGGGTAGTAATTCCTGCAATTGTAGCTTTTTTCATATTAATTTTATCAGTAACCATAGCAATATTATGCTGGAAGAATCGTAAGAATTGTTTATATATATTCTTTACTCCTTTATTAAATATTTAACATAAAAACATTCATTTATATATAATTACAGGAAGAAATGAACCACCTAAAGAAACTCTCGACAATCAACAAAATGCTGAAGCACAAAGAGAAAGATATTATGCTACTATACACAAAGTAGCACTTCAAACTGGTACTGAAAAAATACCGGGTATATTACTTTCATTCATCAAAAATATCATTAAATCACTACATTTAATGTAAACATACTTCTTCCTGAATATTATTTATTACTTATAACAAATTATAATCTGTTATAAGTTTAATTACTGTATATATCTATGTGTAAAATAATAATAATTTTAATTTTACAGTAATCATATGAAAGTATAAAATTATAATAAGACACATAATGAAATTTCTTTATTATTTTTAGTATTTATTTTTGCTATATAAACTTACTTATTGGACACAAATCAGTCACTTATCATTTAATATCATTATTTATATCACAGATACATTTATACATACATATAAAGTACATAAAAACAGCTATATCTCATTTTTACATATTGTATTGTTTATAAAATTTATACCACTGTCGTCCAAAATTTAATTTCATTTTTAAAAAAGTCAATCTTCTTAATGTATATATATATATATATATATATATATATATATATATATATATATACAAATTAATAACAACTATGTTTTAACAATATATCATTTTGTAATAAAAACTGTTTCTTTTCTATTAATATTTTTTTAAAATAACATAATTATTTTAGAAACATCAGAAGACATATCACCCTATGCAACATTTCAACTATCTGAACCAAGTACACTGCCAAATAACACAATGCTTCATAGTTTTATGTATCATGAACATGCAATGACTGAAGGTTGTGCTTCTCCACCACCAGCAAACACACAACGTTCTTCTCCTTATTACAATATTGTATGTACAAAAATCACATAAACTTTAAAGATTTTTAATGGAAAAATATATATCTTGGTTATTTTAGCAAAGTACAAAAAGTCAAGGTAGACGAAGAAGAAAAGCAGATGTAGATAGTGATGATAGCGAATCAGATCCTGACCAATTAACATCTAGTAGAACAGAATCATCTAATCAATTAGATGCAAAATTAAAACACAGTAAGTAAAAAAACACCTGAACTTTGATGTCTGCATTTTAAGACAGATCTTCTGATTTGATTGTTAAGTCTCATCGATTTCAGATTTCATCTACCATGGAGCACAATCTAGCACATCTTCTGACATTTCACCTATGTCAGAACAAAAATCACTGCCTAGAAGAGGGAGATCAAGGTCGTATATATGAAATTTATTCTGCAATAATAATCATAATCGTTTTTTTTAAGAAAAAAATCATTAGTACTTAAAAAATACTTAATATTTTTCTCTAAATATTTTGAAAATAATATCAACCAAATTAAAAAAATATAAAAAAATCAATAAATACACTGCATCATCTTTTAACCACATAACTGGGAGCATTCAGTCATTAATTGAAATATTTTCATTCTTTTTTTCTTTACATTCAAATATTTTTAAAGTATTATAAGTAAAAATATAATATAAACTTAAAATGAAATCATATCCGTATTTCACAAATTAAAATGTGAATAAATTATTAATTTTATATACATATGATACATTATTTAATTGCTTAAAAGGGATAAAAATACATCAAATTTTTAATTGTGAAAAATAGCATATATCTTTTAGTGGGATATTTTTTTATAGTGGGAGGAATTGCATCAGCAAAATGCCAGTCAATAAATCGGGTAAACCATGGTGATTTTTTGACTTCCCTGATGTTCAGCTCAAGGTCTGCGATACTTCTTGATCAAGTACAGCCAATGTGAGCATAATCTAATGTTTTAGTTACCTTTGTGAACTAATTCAATTTAATTTTATGTTTATTTCTCCTGCATTAAATTCCCATTTTCATATCTTAACTAAATTTCAATAACATAGATATTATTAAAACATATTTCATATCTATTTCATTTTCACTGCTTGTTTAAATAAAAACTATTTTTATTGTATCACAGCTCTTTTAATCAAATGATGCTATAAATCTTCATATGCTTCTATTAAATATTAATATATTATTTGGAATTGTAATAATACTTTTTCCTATAATTTTCACTTTTATTTTTATATTAACTATGATAAGCAAACAAATGTTAGGTGAATTTTTCTACTGCATGTTTTAAAAAAATATAAAAGCTCATTAAATGTTCAAAATATAAATATATAAAATGTGTTCTTGACATACCCAGTTAAGTGGTTAATTGTCTGATCAGAAATTCTTTTTTTAGTTATTTCTATTCTAATTTAAATTTTAATTATTTACATAATATAGCAAGTGGTTAGTACCAAGTAGAGCAAGAACCTTACTACCGCCGCTAACTGTAGCTGAAACAACATTTGGAGGTCGTGGAGTACATCCTTCAGTGAATGAAAGTGGTACTCCTGATCGACCTGAACTCAGTGAAGCCGAATGTGACATTGATACACTTAAAAAACTTAAACTCGGTTTACGTTCATCTTTATGGTCTCGGCCAAGTGGATCTCAACATCCTTCTGACTATTCAATTGCAGTGTGAAATGACTTTGTGTTTAGTATTGTTATGGAAAAATCAACGCTTTAGTGTATGCTGTATTCTTTGTTTACTTTAACATCAATTGTTTTAAGTGCATGTCATGTGTGTAATAAACTGATGAGTATGAATATTTGTGAGTGCCTTTAGAAGATGGTGAAAAACAGTAGAAAGATAATGATCTTACATATTTTACAGATGTTTTATTTCATGTTGTACACATATGTATTTTTGTTTTTGAAAACTTATAATGGTTACTTTAAAATATCAGTAACAAATTGTATTTATAAAAAATATTATGTGTAGATTGGCAAAACACAAGAAAAAACTGCCAGTTTTAGGAAAATAACAAAATTTGTTGAAATTTGTGTTGTTAGTTTGTTAAAAATGAAATATTCAACCAGGTAATTTACCTGATTTGTTAAATAATTTTAAACAAGAACATGAAAGTTGAATATTAAATCTTTATAAAATTGTAAATATAGCTAGTTATAAATTTGATACATCTATTTTCATAATCTGGACAATATTCAACAAACTAAATTTAATTGGAATTTTGTTAATAAAATAAAAATAACTTCCATTGTGTACATTGATGACTGATACTTGAATAATCAAAAATATGTGTCTTGAATGTTTAAAAGTAAATTATTCTATATAAAAAAAAAACATACAGATTACACTAAAGCGGGTTATGAATTAAAATACCCCAATTTTATTGACCAATGAAAATATTTTGTTCAAATAATAGTCTCAATAATATTGAATATAAAATGATTCTGCCAACATTCTCCATGTAAAATTTAGATAATTCTATTGTATAAAGTGACGATTCAATTTTTATATTATTTTTTTGTAATTCATATATATATATATATATACATATATATATATATATATATATATATATATATATATATATATATATATATAATGGTACATAGATGTACATATAGACATCCACATTGATACATGAATATATATTTGTACATGAATGTACCTTCATACTTGAAAATACATACATACGCATACACACACACACACAATTATATATACACATATATAAGGATATAAATTTGAAGATTTAAATCTTGTTAAATTACTGAAGTAAATGTGAAACATTTCAAAATACAAACCTGTTCAGTCACTTTCGTAATAGATTATATTTTCAATAAAATATATTACATAAGATTTTGTGCCAAAATTTTAATATTTAGGAGAAAAATGTGCCAAATTTTTTATCTTTGATAATTTTTCTAATTAATTTTTAATTCACTAAAATATCACTTTCAAAATTCATATTAAAACATTAACTTTTATATGTAAATAAAGAAACCTTTACTTTTGAAAAAGCACATATCGTACTAGAAAAAATAGTTTAAGAGCAATTGGCAGTTAATCTGATAAATATAATAAAATATTTATCTTCTTTACATTACATCCACTTCATGACATTCAATATAATCTGTTTCAATACATCTCATGTATCATAGTTGATAAGTAATAATTACAATAAATTTATCGTAAAATTATACTTTAGTTTTTATTATAGCTATATGTATGATATCTTAATGAAACTTATCACTTTTTTAAAATATATTATTAGATTATAACTTAGTTTTCAGTTAATATTATAAATACATTACTATGTACTGTATCACCTATAAATCTATATATTTGTTCCTAAAGTTTACGAAATTTATTTGTGTAGTACACATACATAAACAAAATATTTGATCATAACTTAATTTTTTATAAACATAGGAAATATTATTTTTAGATATTTATTAAAATTTATATAACATTGATATTTATTTTTTCAAAGTTCTCTCTAATCTAAATGAATAGTTTTTAATGATTTCTAAAAAAATTTCAAAAAAAAAATTCAAAAAAATTGAAGTATTTTCAAGATCTTGCAATGATATCTTAGCCGTAAAATGGAAGGACAAAAAAGATTATATTTGCTTTCTTCAAAACATTCCAAAGCAGAAATGATTACAACAAAATAGAAAAAAATCGAAATTATACCGACCAAAGTGGAAACATTACAAAACCTAATGTAGTTTTATATTACAATAATGGTATGGGTGGAGTAGACCTGCAAGATAGCTACTTATCATTTTTTCCTTTAATGAGAAAATTTGTAAAAAGTTACAGAAAAATATTCTTTTATCTAATGGATATGGCATCTTTTAAATACCTATATTACATTCGGTAAATTATAAAACGTACCAAAACCCAAGAAATACTCCTTTTTCAAAAATTATCAATATTATTAACACTAAACCTACCGCGAGGGGTCAAATGACCCTTTTTAAACTTTTTTTCAAAATTTCTCACATAAAGCGTTATCACATCGCTAGTTGACTTTATGACTTTTCATATAATTTACATACAATGCATTTTTCAATATTTACTCCTCTCTTGTTATTTTTTTTACCGAGAAATAAATGTAATGTGCCTTAACTACCGCAACGGGGTCATTTGACCCCTGCAAAGATTCATATGATATCATGAAGATTTGTATGTGTGGTTGTGATACAAAACCATTGCATTATACATTTTTGCTATTTCATCATATATTTTGCTGTATTGCGTTATATTTGTTGTTGGCTGACGAATGAATAGCGAATTTCACTCTACTCCAAGCGAGCGATAAAAAAGTCAACGAAGCCAGCGTTTGCAAACAGATAAATTGGATTTAATCTCTGAAGTATGGTACAAATTTTCAAAATTTTCGAAATTTTTCAAAATTTTTTATATTTATCAAAATTTTCGAAATTTAGCAAAATTTTCGAAATTTTTCAAAATTTTCGAAATTTATCAAAATTTTCGAAATTTTTCAAAATTTTCGAAATTTATCAAAATTTTCAAAATTCGAAATTTTTCAAATACATTTAAAATTTTCAAAATATTTATCAAAATTTTGAAAATAGAAAATTTATCAAAATTTTCAAAAAATTTTCAAATTTTGGAAATTTTCAAAATTTTCGAAATTTTTCAAAATTTTTTTTAAAATTTATTTTCAAAAAATTTTCGAAATTTTCAATTTTATTTTCAAAATATTTCGAAATTTTCAAAATTTTCGAAAATCAAATTTTTCAAAATTTTTAAAAATTTTTTCAAAAATTTTCAAAATTTAAGCCAAATTTTTTTGATCAAAATTTCAAAATCGAAAATTTTTCAAAATTTCTGAATTTATCAAAATTTTCAAAATTTTCAAATAGACATTCGAAATTTTCAGAAAATTTCGTGAATTTCAAAATTTTCAAAATTTTCGATTTTTTAAAATTTTTCGAAATTTTCGAAATTTTCGAAATTTTCAAAATTTTCAAAAAATTTTCAAAAATTTTCAAAATTTCAAAATTTTCAAAATTTATCAAAATTTTAAAAAAATTTTCATTTTCGAAATTTTCAAAATTTTCGAAATTTTTCAAAATTTTAAAATTTTCAAAATTTTCAAAATTTTCAAAATTTTCGATTTTCGAAATTTTTCAAAATTTTTAAAATATTTCAAAATTTTCAAAATTTTTCAATTTTTTAAAATTTTCAAAATTTTCGATATTTTTCAATATTTCAAAATTTTCGAAATTTTTCGTTTAAATTTTTCAATTTTCAAAAATCAAAATTTTCAAAATTTTCAAAAATTTTAAAATTTTTCAAAATTTTCAAAATTTTTCAAAATTTTCGAAATTTTTCAAAAAATTAATCAAAATTTTCGAAATTTATCAAAATTTTCAAAATATTTCAAAATTTTCGAAATTTTTCAAAATTTTCGAAATTTATCAAAATTTTTAAAATATTTCAAAATATTTCAAAATTTTCGAAATTTTTCAAAATTTTTGATATTTATCGAAATTTTCGAAATTTAGCAAAATTTTCGAAATTTTTCAAAATTTTCGAAATTTATCAAAATTTTCGAAATTTTTCAAAATTTTCGAAATTTATCAAAATTTTTAAAATATTTCAAAATATTTCAAAATTTTCGAAATTTTTCAAAATTTTCGAAATTTATCAAAATTTTCGAAATTTATCAAAATTTTTAAAATATTTCAAAATTTTCGAAATTTTTCAAAATTTTTAAAATTTTTCAAAATTTTCAAAATTTTCAAAATTTTCAAAATTTTCAAAATTTTCGAAATTTTTCAAAATTTTCGAAATTTTGCAATATTTTCAAAATATTTCAAAATTTTCGTAATTTTTCAAAATTTTCGAAATTTTTCAAAATTTTCAAAATTTTGCAATATTTTCAAAATATTTCAAAATTTTCAAAATATTTCAAAATTTTCGAAATTTTTCAAAATTTACGAAATTTATCAAAATTTTCGAAATTTTCGAAAATTTTCAAAATTTTCAAAATTTTTCAAAATTTTCGAAATTTTTCAAAATTTTCGAAATTTTTCAAAATTTTCGAAATTTTTGAAAATTTTTGAAAATTTTCGAAATTTTTGAAATTTTTCAAAATTTTCAAATATCAAATTTTCAAAATTTTCGAAATTTTCAAAATTTCGAAAATTTTTCAAAATTTTCAAAATTTTCAAAATTTTCGAAATTTTTCAAAATTTTTGATATTAATCAAAATTTTCGAAATTTTTCAAAATTTTCGAAATTTATCAAAATTTTTAAAATATTTCAAAATATTTCAAAATTTTCGAAATTTATCAAAATTTTTAAAATATTTCAAAATATTTCAAAATTTTCGATTTTTTTTAAAAATTTTCGAAATTTTTCAAAATTTTCGATATTTTTCAAAATTTTCGAAATTTTTCAAAATTTTCGAAATTTATCAAAATTTTCAAAATATTTCAAAATTTTCGAAATTTTTCAAAATTTTCGAAATTTATCAAAATTTTCAAAATATTTCAAAATTTTCGAAATTTTTCAAAATTTTCGAAATTTATCAAAATTTTTAAAATATTTCAAAATATTTCAAAATTTTTCAAAATTTTCAAAATTTTTCAAAATTTTCGAAATTTATCAAAATTTTCGAAATTTTTCAAAATTTTCGAAATTTATCAAAATTTTCAAAATATTTCAAAATTTTCGAAATTTTTCAAAATTTTCGAAATTTATCAAAATTTTTAAAATATTTCAAAATATTTCAAAATTTTCGATTTTTTTTAAAAATTTTCGAAATTTTTCAAAATTTTCGAAATTTATCAAAATTTTTAAAATATTTCAAAATATTTCAAAATTTTCGAAATTTTTCAAAATTTTTGATATTTATCGAAATTTTCGAAATTTATCAAAATTTTCAAATTTTCAAAATTTTCAAAATTTTCAAAATTTTCAAATTTTCAAAATTTCAAAATTTTCGAAATTTTTCAAAATTTTCGAAATTTTTCAAAATTTTCGAAATTTTCAAAATTTTCAAAATTTTCAAAATTTTCGAAAATTCAAAATTTTCGAAATTTTTCAAAATTTTCGAAATTTTTCAAAATTTTCAAAATTTTTCAAAATTTTCGAAATTTTTCAAAATTTTCGAAAATTTATCAAAATTTTCAAAATTTTCAAAATTTTCGAAATTTTTCAAAATTTTCGATTTTTTCAAAATTTTCGAAATTTTCAAAATTTTCGAAATTTTTCAAAATTTTCGAAATTTTCAAAATTTTCGAAATTTTTCAAAATTTTCGAAATTTTTCAAAATTTTTTTCAAAATTTTCAAAATTTTCAAAATTTTCAAAATTTTTCAAATTTTCAAATTTTTCAAAATTTTCGAAATTTTTCAAAATTTTCGAAAATTTTCAAAATTTTCGAAATTTTTCAAAATTTTCGAAATTTCAAAAATTTCAAAATTTCAAAATTTTTCAAAATTTTCAAAATTTTCAAAAATTCAAAATTTTCAAAATTTTCGAAATTTTTCAAATTTTCGAAATTTATCAAAAATTTTCAAAATTTTTCAAAATTTTTCAAAATTTTCAAAATTTTCAAAATTTTTTTTCAAAATTTTCAAAATTTTCAAAATTTTCAAAATATTTCAAAAATTTTCGAAATTTTTCAAAATTTTCAAAAATTTTCATTTTTCAAAATTTTCAAAAATTTCAAAATTTTCGAAATTTTTCAAAATTTTCAAAATTTTTCAAAAATTTCAAAATTTTCGAAATTTTTCAAAATTTTCAAAATTTTCAAAAATTTACGAAATTTTTCAAAATTTTCAAAATTTTTCAAAAATTTCAAAATTTTCGAAATTTTTCAAAATTTTTCAAAATTTTCAAAATTTTTTCAAATTTTCGAAATTTTTCAAAATTTTCGAAATTTTTCAAAATTTTCGAAATTTTTCAAAATTTTCAAAATTTTTCAAAATTTTTCAAAATTTTCAAAATTTTCGAAATTTTTCAAAAATTTCAAAATTTTCGAAATTTTTCAAAATTTTTCAAAATTTTCAAAATTTGTGAAATTTTTCAAAATTTTTCAAAATTTTCAAAATTTTCAAAAAATTTTCAAAATTTTTCAAAATTTTTTTTCAAATTTTTCAAAATTTTCAAAAAAATTTTCGAAATTTTTCAAAATTTTCGAAATTTTCAAAATTTTCGAAATTTTTCAAAATTTTCGAATTTTTCAAAATTTTCAATTTTCAAAATTTTCAAAATTTTTCAAAATTTTTTTTCAAAATTTTCAAAATTTTTTAAAATTTTTGAAATTTTTCAAAATTTTTCAAAATTTTCGAAATTTTTCAAAATTTTCAAAATTTTCGAAATTTTTCAAAATTTTTGAAATTTTTCAAAATTTTCAAAATTTTCGAAATTTTTCAAAATTTTCATTATTTTCAAAATTTTTCAATATTTTCAAAATTTTCAAAATTTTAAAAATTTTTCAAAATATTCAAATTTTTCAAAATTTTCAAAATTTTTCAAAATTTTCAAAATTTTTATCAAATTTTCAAAATTTTCAAAATTTTTCAAAATTTTTAAAAATTTTCATTTTTTTCAAAATTTTCAAAATTTTCAAAATTTTCGAAAATTTTTTCGAAATTTTCAAAATTTTCGAAATTTTTCAAAATTTTCGAAATTTATCAAAATTTTCAAAATTTTTCAAAATTTTCAAAATTTTTCAAAATTTTAAAATTTTCAAAATTTTCAAAAATTTCAAAAAATTTTTAAAATTTTTCAAAATTTTCGAAATTTTTCAAAATTTTCGAAATTTTTCAAAATTTTCAAAATTTTTCAAAATTTTCAAATTTTTCAAAATTTTCGAAATTTTTCAAAATTTTCGAAATTTTTCAAAAAAATTTTCAAAATTTTCAAAATTTTCAAAATTTTCGAAATTTTTCAAAATTTTCGAAATTTTTCAAAATTTTCAAAATTTCAAAATTTTCAAAATTTTCAAAAAAATTTTTCAAAATTTTCGAAATTTTTCAAAATTTTCGAAATTTTTCAAAATTTTCGATATTTTTTTCAAAATTTTCGAAATTTTTTTTCAAAATTTTCGAAATTTTTCAAAATTTTCAAAATTTTTCAAAATTTTCAAAATTTTCAAAATTTTTCAAAATTTTTCAAAATTTTCGAAATTTTTCAAAATTTTCAAAATATTTCAAAATTTTCAAAATTTTCAAAATTTTCAAAATTTTTTTTCAAATTTTTCGAAATTTTTCAAAATTTTCAAAAATTTTTCAAAATTTTCAAAATTTTTCAAAATTTTCGAAATTTTTCAAAATTTTCGAAATTTTAAAAATTTCAAAATTTTCAAAATTTTTCGAAATTTTTCAAAATTTTCGAAATTTTTCAAAATTTTCGAAATTTTCAAAATTTTCGAAAATTTTTCAAAAATTTTCAAAATTTTCAAAATTTTCAAAATTTTCGAAATTTATCAAAATTTTCGAAATTTTCAAAATTTTTAAAATATTTCAAAATTTTCGAAATTTTTCAAAATTTTCAAAATTTTCGAAATTTATTCAAAATTTTCAAAATTTTTCAAAATTTTCGAAAAAAATTTTTCAAAATTTTTCAAAATTTTTTAAATTTTCAAAAAAATTTTTCAAAATTTTTCAAAAAAAATTTTCAAAATTTTTCAAAATTTTTTAAATTTTCAAAAAAATTTTTCAAAATTTTCAAAAAAATTTTTCAAAATTTTCAAAATTTTCAAAATTTTCGAAATTTTCAAAAAATTTTTAAAATTTTCGAAATTTTTCAAAATTTTCGAAATTTATCAAAATATTTCAAAATTTTCGATTTTTTTTAAAAATTTTCGAAATTTTTCAAAATTTTCGATATTTTTCAAAATTTTTGATATTTATTAAAATTTTCGAAATTTTTCAAAATTTTCGAAATTTATCAAAATTTTTAAAATATTTCAAAATATTTCAAAATTTTCGATTTTTTTTAAAAATTTTCGAAATTTTTCAAAATTTTCGAAATTTTGCAATATTTTCAAAATATTTCAAAATTTTCGTAATTTTTCAAAATTTTCGAAATTTTTCAAAATTTTCGAAATTTTGCAATATTTTCAAAATATTTCAAAATTTTCAAAATTTTTCAAAATTTTCGAAATTTATCAAAATTTTCAAAATTTTTCAAAATTTTCGATATTTTTCAAAATTTTTAATATTTTCAAATTTCGAAATTTTCAAAATTTTCGAAATTTTTCAAAATTTTCGAAATTTAGCAAAATTTTTAATATTTATTAAAATTTTCGAAATTTTTCAAAATTTTCGAAATTTTTCAAAATTTTCGAAATTTATCAAAATTTTTAAAATATTTCAAAATATTTCAAAATTTTCGATTTTTTTTAAAAATTTTCGAAATTTTTCAAAATTTTCGAAATTTTTCAAAATTTTTTATATTTATCAAAATTTTCGAAATTTATCAAAATTTTCGAAATTTTCAAAATTTTCAAAATTTTCGAAATTTTCAAAATTTTTCAAAATTTTCAAAATTTTTTAAAAAATTCAAAATTTTTCAAAATTTTCGAAATTTTTCAAAATTTTTGAAAAAATTCAAAATTTTTCAAAATTTTCGAAATTTTTCAAAATTTTTGAAATTTTCGAAATTTTTCAAAATTTTCAAAATTTTTCAAATTTTTTAAAATTTTCAAAATTTTCAAAATTTTTTAAAATTTTCAAAATTTTTCAAAATTTTCGAAATTTTCAAAATTTTCGAAATTTTTCAAAATTTTTTCAAATTTTTCAAAATTTTCAAAATTTTCAAAATTTTTCAAAATTTTCGAAATTTTTCAAAATTCAAAATATTTCAAAATATTTCAAAATTTTCGAAATTTTCAAAATTTTCGAAATTTTTCAAAATTTTTCAAAATTTTTCAAAATTTTCAAAATTTTTCAAAATTTTTTTTTTAAAAATTTTCGAAATTTATCAAAATTTTTAAAATATTTCAAAATATTTCAAAATTTTCGAAATTTTTCAAAATTTTTGATATTTATCAAAATTTTCGAAATTTTTCAAAATTTTCGAAATTTATCATAATTTTCAAAAATCAAAATTTTCAAAATTTTCAAAATTTTTTTTCAAAATTTTCGAAATTTTTCAAAATTTTCGAAATTTATCAAAATTTTCGAAAAAAATTTTTCAAAATTTTTCAAAATTTTCAAAATTTTTCAAAATTTTTGAAATTTTCAAAATTTTTTGAAATTTTCGAAATTTTTCAAAATTTTCGAAATTTTTCAAAATTTTTAAAATTTTTCAAAATTTTTAAAATTTTGGAAATTTTTCAAAATTTTCAAAAATTTACAAAATTTTTGAAATTTTACAAAATTTTCGAAATTTTTCAAAATTTTTGAAATTTTCAAAATTTTCAAAATTTTCAAATTTTTCAAAATTTTTGAAAATTTTTGAAATTTTTCAAAATTTTTGATATTTATCAAAATTTTCGAAATTTAGCAAAATTTTCGAAATTTTTCAAAATTTTCGAAATTTTTCAAAATTTTCGAAATTTATCAAAATTTTTAAAATATTTCAAAATATTTCAAAATTTTCGAAATTTTTTAAAATTTTCGATATTTTTCAAAATTTTTAATATTTATCAAAATTTTCGAAATTTTTCAAAATTTTTGATATTTATCAAAATTTTCGAAATTTTTCAAAATTTTCGAAATTTATCATAATTTTCAAAATATTTCAAAATTTTCAAAATTTCAAAATTTTCAAATTTTTCAAAATTTTTGAAAATTTTTGAAATTTTTCAAAATTTTTGAAATTTTTCAAAATTTTTGAAATTTTTAAAATTTTCAAAATTTTTCAAAATTTTTCAAAATTTTCGAAATTTTCAAATTTTTTCAAAATTTTCAAAATTTTCGAAATATTTTCAAAATTTTCGAAATTTTTCAAAATTTTCGAAATTTATCAAAATTTTTAAAATATTTCAAAATATTTCAAAATTTTCGAAATATTTCAAAATTTTCGAAATTTTTCAAAATTTTCGAAATTTATCAAAATTTTTAAAATATTTCAAAATATTTCAAAATTTTCGAAATTTTTCAAAATTTTTGATATTTATCGAAATTTTCGAAATTTAGCAAAATTTTCGAAATTTTTCAAAATTTTCGAAATTTATCAAAATTTTCAAAATATTTGAAATATTTCAAAATTTTCGAAATTTAATCAAAATTTTTCAAATTTTCGAAATTTTTCAAAATTTTAAAATATTTTCAAAATTTTCGAAATTTTTCAAAATTTTCGAAATTTTTCAAAATTTTCAAAATTTTCAAAAATTTTCAAAATTTTCGAAATTTTTTTTTTCAAAATTTTCGAAAATTTTTTTTCAAAATTTTCGAAATTTTTCAAAATTTTCAAAATTTTTCAAAATTTTCGAAATTTTCAAAATTTTCAAAATTTTTCAAAATTTTTCAAAATTTTCAAAATTTTCAAAAATTTTCAAAAAATTTTTCAAAAAATTTTCGAAAAAAATCAAAATTTCAAAATTTTTCAAAATTTTCGAAATTTTTCAAAATTTTCGAAATTCTTCAAAATTTTGCAATATTTTCAAAATTTTTGAAATTTTTCAAAATTTACTAATTTTTTCAAAATTTTCGAAATTTTTCAAAATTTTTGAAATTTTTCAAAATTTTCGTAATTTTTCAAAATTTTCGAAATTTTTCAAAATTTTCGAAATTTTGCAATATTTTCAAATCAAAATATTTCAAAATTTTCGATTTTTTTTAAAAATTTTCGAAATTTTTCAAAATTTTCGAAATTTTTCAAAATTTTTTATATTTATCAAAATTTTCGAAATTTATCAAAATTTTCAAAATATTTCAAAATTTTCGAAATTTTTCAAAATTTTCGAAATTTATCAAAATTTTTAAAATATTTCAAAATTTTCGAAATTTTTCAAAATTTTCGAAATTTTTCAAAATTTTCGAAATTTTTCAAAATTTTTTATATTTATCAAAATTTTCGAAATTTATCAAAATTTTCGAATATTTTATCAAAATTTTTAAAATATTTCAAAATTTTCGAAATTTTTCAAAATTTTCGAAATTTTTCAAAATTTTCGAAATTTATCAAAATTTTCAAAATATTTCAAAATTTTCAAAATTTTCAAAATTTTCAAAATTTTCGAAATTTTTCAAAATTTTCAAAATTTTCAAAATTTTTCAAAATTTTCAAAATTTTCGAAATTTTTCAAAATTTTCGAAATTTATCAAAATTTTCGAAATTTTTCAAAATTTTCGATATTTTTCAAAATTTTTGATATTTATTAAAATTTTCGAAATTTTTCAAAATTTTCGAAATTTTGCAATATTTTCAAAATATTTCAAAATTTTCAAAATTTTTCAAAATTTTCGAAATTTATCAAAATTTTCAAAATTTTCGAAATTTTTCAAAATTTTTCAAAAATTTCAAAATTTTCGAAATTTTTCAAAATTTTTCAAAAATTTCAAAATTTTCGAAATTTTTCAAAATTTTCAAAATTTTCAAAATTTTTCAAAATTTTCAAAATTTTTCAAAATTTTCGAAATTTTTCAAAATTTTCGAAATTTTACAAAATTTTCAAAAATTTTCAAAATTTTCAAAATTTTCGAAATTTTTCAAAATTTTCGAAATTTATCAAAATTTTCGAAATTTTTCAAATATCAATTTTCAAAATTTTCAAAATTTTTCAAAATTTTCGAAATTTTTCAAAATTTTCGAAAAAATTTCAAAAAAAAAAATTTTCAAAATTTTTCAAAATTTTCGAAATTTTTCAAAATTTTCGAAATTTTCAAAATTTTCGAAAATTTTCAAAATTTTCGAAATTTTTCAAAATTTTCAAAATTTTTCAAAAAAATTTTTCAAATTTTTCAAAATTTTCGAAATTTTTCAAAATTTTCGAAATTTATCAAAATTTTTAAAATATTTCAAAATTTTCGAATTTTTTTAAAAATTTTCGAAATTTTTCAAAATTTTCGAAATTTTTCAAAATTTACTAATTTTTTGAAAATTTTCGAAATTCTTCAAAATTTTTCAAATTTTTCAAAATTTTCGAAATTTTTCAAAATTTTCGAAATTTTGCAATATTTACGAATTTATCAAAATTTTCGAAATTTTTGAAATTTTTCAAAATTTTCGAAATTTTTCAAAATTTTCGATATTTTTCAAAATTTTTAATATTTATCAAAATTTTTGAAATTTTTCAAAATTTACTAATTTTTTCAAAATTTTCGAAATTTTGCAATATTTTCAAAATATTTCAAAATTTTCATAATTTTTCAAAATTTTCGAAATTTTTCAAAATTTTTGATATTTATCAAAATTTTCGAAATTTTTCAAAATTTTCGAAATTTATCAAAATTTTCAAATTTTTCAAATTTTTCAAAATTTTTTTCGAAAATTTTTCAAAAAAAATTTTTTTCGAAATTTTTCAAAATTTTCGAAATTTTTCAAAATTTTCGAAATTTTTTAAAAAAATTTTCAAAATTTTTCAAAATTTTTTTCAAAAAAATTTTTCAAAATTTTCGAAATTTTTCAAAATTTTCGAAATTTTTCAAAATTTTTCAAAATTTTCAAATTTTTCAAAATTTTCAAAAAAATTTTCAAAATTTTCAAAATTTTCGAAATTTTTTTTCAAATTTTTCAAAATTTTCGAAATTTTTCAAAATTTTCGAAATTTTTCAAAATTTTCGAAATTTTTCAAAATTTTCGAAAATTTCAAAATTTTCGAAATTTTCAAAATTTTCGAAATTTTTCAAAATTTTCAAAATTTTCAAATTTTTCAAATTTTTCAAAATTTTCAAAATTTTCAAAATTTTTCAAAATTTTCAAAATTTTCAAAATTTTCAAAATTTCTCAAAATTTTCAAAATTTTTTAAAATTTTCGAAATTTTTCAAAATTTTCGAAATTTATCAAAATTTTCAAAATATTTCAAAATTTTCAAAATATTTCAAAATTTTCGAAATTTTTCAAAATTTTCGAAATTTATCAAAATTTTTAAAATATTTCAAAATATTTCAAAATTTTCGAAATTTTTCAAAATTTTCGAAATTTTTCAAAATTTTCGAAATTTATCAAAATTTTCGAAATTTTTCAAAATTTTCGAAATTTTTGAAAATTTTTGAAAATTTTCGAAATTTTTGAAATTTTTCAAAATTTTTGAAATTTTCAAAATTTTCAAAATTTTTCAAAATTTTTGAAAATTTCCGAAATTTTTCAAAATTTTTGAAATTTTCAAATTTTTTCAAAATTTTCGAAATTTTTCAAGTTTTCGAAATTTTCAAAATTTTCAAAATTTTTCAAAATTTCCAAAATTTTCAAAATTTTTTGAAATTTTAAAAATTTTTTAAAATTTTCAAAATTTTCAAAATTTTCAAAATTTTTCAAAATTTTTCAAAATTTTTCAAAATTTTCGAAAAATTTCAAAAAATTTTCAAAAATTTTCAAAATTTTCAAAAAATTTTTCAAAATTTTCGAAATTTTTCAAAATTTTCGAAAATTTTCAAAATTTTCGAAATTTTTCAAAATTTCGAAATTTTCAATTTTTTCAAAATTTCGAAATTTTTCAAAAATTTCGAAAATTTTCAAAATTTTCAAAAGTTTCGAAAATTTTGAAAAATTTCGAAAATTTTGAAAAATTTCAAAATTTTCGAAATTTTTCAAAATTTTCGAAATTTTTGAAAATTTTGAAAATTTTCGAAATTTTTCAAAATTTTCGAAATTTTTCAAAATTTTCGAAATTTTTCAAAAAAATTTTCGAAATTTTTTCAAAATTTTCGAAATTTTCAAAAATTTTCGAAATTTATCAAAATTTTTAAAATTTTTCAAAAAAATTTTCAAAATTTTTTTCAAAATTTTTCAAAATTTTTCAAAATTTTCAAAATTTTTCAAAATTTTCGAAATTTTTCAAAATTTTCGAAATTTTCAAAATTTTAAAATTTTTCAAAATTTATTTTCAAAATTTTCAAATTTTTTCAAAATTTTCGAAATTTTTCAAAATTTTCAAAATTTTCAAAATTTTCAAAATTTTCAAAATTTTCAAAATTTTTCAAAATTTTCGAAATTTTTTTCAAAATTTTCGAAATTTTCAAAATTTTCGAAATTTTCAAAATTTTCGAAATTTTTCAAAATTTTCGAAATTTTTCAAAATTTTCGAAATTTTCAAAATTTTCGAAAATTTTCAAAATTTTCAAAATTTTTCAAAATTTTCAAAATTTTTTTCAAAATTTTCGAAATTTTTCAAAAATTTTCAAAATTTTTCAAAATTTTCAAAATTTTTCAAAATTTTCGAAATTTTTCAAAATTTTCGAAATTTTTCAAAATTTTCGAAATTTTTCAAATTTTCGAAATTTATCAAAATTTCAAAATTTTCAAAATTTTCAAAAAAATTTTCGAAATTTTTCAAAATTTTCGAAATTTTTCAAATTTTTCAAAATTTTCAAAATTTTCAAAATTTTCAAAATTTTCAAAATTTTCAAAATTTTCGAAATTTATCAAAATTTTCGAAATTTTTCAAAATTTTCAAAATTTTTTGAAATTTTAAAAATTTTTCAAAATTTTCAAAATTTTCAAAATATTTCAAAACATCAAAATTTTCAAAATTTTTTAAAATTTTCAAAATTTCTCAAAATTTTACAAAATTTTTCAAAAATTTCAAAATTTTTCATAATTTTCAAAAATTTCAAAATTTTTCAAAATTTTCAAAATTTTTCAAAATTTTTCAAAAATTTCAAATTTTTCAAAATTTTCGAAAAAATTTTCGAATTTTTCAAAATTTTTTCAAAATTTTTAATATTTATCAAAATTTTTGAAATTTTTCAAAATTTACTAATTTTTTCAAAATTTTCGAAATTTTGCAATATTTTCAAAATATTTCAAAATTTACTAATTTTTTCAAAATTTTCGAAATTTTGCAATATTTTCAAAATATTTCAAAATTTTCAAAATTTTTCAAAATTTTCGAAATTTATAAAATTTTCAAAATTTCTCAAAATTTTCAAAATTTTTCATAATTTTCAAAAATTTTCAAAATTTTTCAAATTATTCAAAATTTTTGAAAATTTTCAAATTTTTCAATATTTTGGAAATTTTTCAAAATTCAAAATTTTCAAAATTTTCAAAATTTTTAAAATATTTCAAAATATTTCAAAATTTTCGAAATTTTTCAAAATTTTCGAAATTTATCAAAATTTTTAAAATATTTCAAAATATTTCAAAATTTTCAAAATTTTTTAAAATTTTCAAAATTTCTCAAAATTTTCAAAATTTCTCAAAATTTTCAAAATTTTTCATAATTTTCAAAAATTTCAAAATTTTTCAAAATTTTCAAAATTTTTCAAAATTTTTCAAAAATTTCAATATTTTTCATAATTTTCAAAAATTTTCAAAATTTTCCAAATTTTTCAAAATTTTCAAAATTTTCGAAATTTTCAAAATTTTCAAAATTTTTCAAAATTTTCAAAATTTTCAAAATTTTTGAAAATTTTTCAAAATTTTTTTTTCAAAATTTTCGAAATTTTTCAAAATTTTCAAAAATTTTCAAAATTTTCGAAATTTTCAAAATTTTCAAAATTTTCAAAATTTTCGAAAATTTTCAAAATTTTCGAAATTTTTAAAAATTTTCGAAATTTTTCAAAATTTTCGAAATTTTTCAAAATTTCGAAATTTATCAAAATTTTCGAAATTTTTCAAAATTTTCGAATTTTTCAAAATTTTCAAAATTTTCAAAATTTTCAAAATTTTTCAAAATTTTCGAAATTTTCAAAAAAATTTTTCAAAATTTTTCAAATTTTTCAAAATTTTCAAAATTTTCAAAATTTTCAAAATTTTTCAAATTTTTCAAAATTTTCGAAATTTTTCAAAATTTTCAAAATTTTCAAAAATTTCAAAATTTTCAAAATTTTCGAAATTTTTCAAAATTTTCGAAATTTTTCAAAATTTTCGAAATTTTTCAAAATTTTCGAAATTTTCAAAATTTTCATCAATTTTTTCGAAATTTTCAAAATTTTTCAAAATTTTTCAAAATTTTCGAAATTTTTCAAAATTTTCGAAATTTTTCAAAATTTTCGAAATTTTCAAAATTTTCAAATTTTTCAAAATTTTCGAAATTTTTCAAAATTTTCAAAAATTTAAAATTTTCAAAATTTTTCAAAATTTTCAAAATTTTCAAAAATTTTCAAAATTTTCAAATTTCGATTTTTTCAAAATTTTCGAAATTTCAAAATTTTCGAAATTTTTCAAAATTTTTCAAAATTTTCAAAATTTTCAAAATTTTCAAAATTTTCAAAATTTTTTTCAAAATTTTTCAAAATTTTCAAAATTTTTCAAAATTTTCGAAATTTTTCAAAATTTTCGAAATTTTCAAAATTTTCGAAATTTTCAAAATTTTCGAAATTTTTCAAAAAATTTTCAAAATTTTTCAAAATTTTCAAAATTTTCAAAATTTTCGAAATTTTTCAAAATTTTCGAAATTTTTCAAAATTTTCAAAATTTTTCAAAATTTTCGAATTTTTCAAAATTTTCGAAATTTATCAAAATTTTCGAAATTTTTCAAAATTTTTAAAAATTTTCAAAATTTTCAAAATTTTTCAAAATTTTCGAAATTTTTCAAAATTTTCGAAATTTTTCAAAATTTTCGAAATTTTTCAAAAAAATTTTCGAAATTTTTCAAAATTTTTTTCAAAATTTTTCAAAAAATTTCAAAATTTTCGAATTTTTTCAAAATTTTCGAAATTTTTCAAAATTTTCAAAATTTTTCAAAATCAAAATTTTCAAAATTTTCGAAATTTTTCAAAATTTTCGAAATTTTTCAAAATTTTCGAAATTTTCAAAATTTTCGAACTTTTACAAAATTTACAAAATTTTTCAAAAATTTCAAAATTTTCAAATTTTTCAAAATTTTTCAAAATTTTCAAAATTTTTCAAAATTTTTCAAAATTTTTCAAAATTTTCAAAATTTTCGAAATTTTTCAAAAATTTCAACATTTACAAAATTTTTCAAAATTTTCAAAATTTTCGAAATTTATCAAATTTTCAATATTTCAAAATTTTCAAAAATCAAAATTTTCAAAATTTTTCGAAATTTTCAAAATTTTCAAAAAATTTTCAAAATTTTCAAAATTTTCAAAATTTTCGAAATTTTTCAAAATTTTCGAAATTTTTCAAAATTTTCGAAATTTTTCAAAATTTTCGAAATTCAAATCAAAAAATTTTCAAAATTTTCGAAATTTTCAAAATTAAATTTTTCAAAATTTTCGAAATTTTTCAAAATTTTCGAAATTTTCAAAATTTTCGAAATTTTTCAAAATTTTCAAAATTTTCAAAATTTTCAAAAATTTTTCAAAATTTTCGAAATTTTTCAAAATTTTCGAAATTTTTCAAAAAATTTTCAAAATTTTTAAAATTTTTCAAAATTTTCAAAATTTTCAAAATTTTCGAAATTTTTCAAAATTTTTTTTCAAAATTTTCGAAATTTTTCAAAATTTTCGAAATTTTTCAAAATTTTCGAAATTTTCAAAATTTTCAAAATTTTCGAAATTTTTTCAAAATTTTTTTCAAAATTTTTCAAATTTTCAAAAAAATTTTCAAAATTTTTCAAAATTTTCAAAATTTTTCAAAATTTTCAAAATTTTTCAAAATTTTTCAAAATCAAAATTTTCAAAATTTTCAAAATTTTCGAAATTTTTCAAAATTTTTGAAATTTTTCAAAATTTTCGTAATTTTTCAAAATTTTAGAAATTTTTCAAAATTTTCGATATTTTTCAAAATTTTTAATATTTTAAAAATTTTCGAAATTTTTCAAAATTTTCGAAATTTATCAATTTTCAAAATTTTTTCAAAATTTTCAAAATTTTCAAAAAAATTTTCGAAATTTTCAAAATTTTCAAATTTTTCAAAATTTTCAAAATATTTCAAAATTTTCGAAATTTTTCAAAATTTTCGAAATTTTCAAAATTTTCGAAATTTTCAAAATTTTCGAAATTTATCAAAATTTTCGAAATTTTTCAAAAAAATTTTTCAAAATTTTTCAAAATTTTTCAAAATTTTCAAATTTTTCAAAAAATTTTCAAAATTTTTAATATTTATCAAAATTTTCGAAATTTTTCAAAATTTTCGAAATTTTTCAAAATTTTTGATATTTATCAAAATTTTCGAAATTTTTCAAAATTTTCGAAATTTATCATAATTTTCAAAATATTTCAAAATTTTCGATTTTTTTTAAAAATTTTCGAAATTTTTCAAAATTTTCGAAATTTTTCAAAATTTTCAAAATATTTCAAAATTTTCGAAATTTTTCAAAATTTTCGAAATTTATCAAAATTTTTAAAATTTTCAAAATTTTCAAAATTTTTCAAAATTTTCGAAATTTTTCAAAATTTTCAAAATTTTTCAAAATTTTTTCAAAAAATTTCGAAAATTTTCAAAATTTTCGAAATTTTCAAAATTTTCGAAATTTTCAAAATTTTCAAAATATTTCAAAATTTTCGAAATTTTCAAAATTTTCAAAATATTTCAAAATTTTCGAAATTTTTCAAATTTTCGAAATTTTCAAAATCAAAAATTTTAAAATATTTCAAAATTTTCAAAATTTTCGAAATTTTTCAAAATTTTCAAATTTTTTTTCGAATTTTTTCAAAATTTTCAAAATTTTTTCAAAATTTTCGAAAATTTTCAAAATTTTTCGAAAATTTTCGAAATTTTCGAAATTTTTCAAAATTTTCAATATTTTCAAAATTTTCAAAATTTTCAAAATTTTTAAAAAATTTTCAAAATTTTCAAAATTTTCAAAAATTTCAAAATCAAAATTTTTCAAAATTTTCGAAATTTTTCAAAATTTTCGAAATTTTTCAAATTTTTCAAAATTTTCAAAATTTTTCAATTTTTCAAATTTTCGATCAAAATCAAAATTTTCAAAATTTTCAAAATTTTCAAAATTTTTCAAAATTTTCAAAATTTTCAAAATTTTCAAAATTTTCAAAATTTTTTCAAAATTTTTCAAAATTTTCGAAATTTTTCAAAATTTTCGAAATTTTTCAAAATTTTCGAAATTTTTCAAAAAAATTTTCAAAATTTTTCAAAATTTTCAAAATTCAAAAAAATTTTCGAAATTTTCAAAATTTTCGAAATTTTCAAAATTTTCAAAATTTTTCAAATTTTTCGATTTTTCAAAATTTTCAAAATTTTCGAAATTTTCAAAATTTTTTTCAAATTTTCGAAAAATTTTCAAAATTTTCGAAATTTTTCAAAAATTTTCGAAATTTTTCAAAATTTTCAAAATTTTCAAAAAATTTTCAAAAAATTTTTCAAAATTTTCGAAATTTTTCAAAATTTTTAAAAAATTTTCAAAATTTTCGAAATTTTTTCAAAATTTTCGAAATTTTTCAAAATTTTCGAAATTTTTCAAAATTTTCGAAATTTTTCAAAATTTTCAAAATTTTCAAAATTTTTCAAAATTTTCAAAATTTTCAAAATTTTCAAAATTTTTCAAAATTTTCGAAATTTTCGAAATTTTTCGAAATTTTCGGAATTTTTCAAAATTTTCAAATTTTTCAAAATTTTCAAAATTTTTCAAAATTTTCGAAATTTTTCAAAAAAATTTTCAAAATTTTCGAAATTTTCAAAATTTTCGAAATTTTTCAAAATTTTCGAAATTTTCAAAATTTTCAAAATTTTCGAAATTTTTCAAAATTTTCGAAATTTTCAAAATTTTCGAAATTTTTCAAAATTTTCGAAATTTTTCAAAATTTTCGAAATTTTCAAATTTTCGAAATTTTCAAAATTTTCGAAATTTTTCAAAATTTTCGAAATTTTCAAATTTTTTCAAAATATTTTCAAAATTTTCAAAATTTTCAAAATTTTTCAAAATTTTCAAAATTTTTTTTCAAAATTTTTCAAAATTTTTCAAAATTTTCAAAATTTTTCAAAATTTTCGAAATTTTCAAAAAATTTTCGAAATTTTTCAAAATTTTCGAAATTTTTCAAAAAATTTTTTTCAAAATTTTCAAAATTTTCGAAATTTTTCAAAATTTTCGAAAAATTTTTTCAAAATTTTTCAAAATTTTTTTCAAAATTTTCAAAAAAATTTTCAAAATTTTCAAAAAATTTTTCAAAATTTTCGAAATTTTTCAAAAATTTTCGAAATTTTTCAAAATTTTCGAAATTTTTCAAAATTTTCGAAATTTTCAAAATTTTCGAAATTTTTCAAAATTTTCGAAATTTTCAAAATTTTCAAAATTCAAAATTTTCAAATTTTTCAAAATTTTCGAAATTTTTCAAAATTTTCGAAATTTTTCAAAATTTTTCAAAATTTTCAAAATTTTTAAAAATTTTCAAAATTTCAAAATTTTCGAAATTTTCAAAATTTTCGAAATTTTCAAAATTTTCGAAATTTTTCAAAATTTTCGAAATTTTCAAAATTTTCGAAATTTTCAAATTTTTCAAAATTTTCGAAATTTTTCAAAATTTTCGAAATTTTTCAAAATTTTCGAAATTTTCAAAAATTTTCAAAATTTTTCAAAATTTTCGAAATTTTTCAAAATTTTTAAAATTTTTCAAAAAAATTTTCAAAATTTTTCAAATTTTTCAAAATTTTCAAAATTTTCAAAATTTTCAAAAAAATTTTCGAAAATTTTCAAATTTTTCAAAATTTTTCAAAATTTTCAAAATTTTCGAAATTTTTCAAAATTTTCAAAATTTTTCAAAATTTTCAAAATTTTCGAAATTTTCAAAATTTTCAAAATTTTTCAAAATTTTCAAAATTTTTCAAAATTTTCAAAATTTTTCATAATTTTCAAAAATTTTCAAAATTTTCAAAATTTTTCAAAATTTTCAAAATATTCAAAATTTTCAAAAATTTTCAAAATTTTCAAAATTTTTCAAAAAAAATTTTCAAAATTTTTCAAAATTTTCGAAATTTTCGAAATTTTCAAAATTTTTCAAAATTTCGAAAATTTTCAAAATTTTTCAAATTTTTCGAAATTTTCAAAATTTTTCAAAATTTTCAAAATTTTTGAAATTTTCAAAATTTTTCTAAATTTTCAAAATTTTCAAAATTTTTTTTCAAAATTTTCGAAATTTTCAAAAAATTTTCAAAATTTTTCAAAATTTTCAAAATTTTCAAAATTTTTCAAAATTTTCAAAATTTTCAAAATTTTCAAAATTTCAAAATTTTCGAAATTTTTCAAAATTTTCGAAATTTTGCAAAATTTTCAAAATATTTCAAAATTTTCGAAATTTTTCAAAATTTTCGAAATTTTTCAAAATTTTCAAAATTTTCGAAATTTTCAAAATTTTTCAAAATTTTCGAAATTTTTCAAAACTTTCAAAATTTTCAAAAATTTTCAAAATTTTCGAAAATTTTCAAAAATTTTCAAAATTTTCGAAATTTTCAAAATTTTCGAAATTTTTCAAAATTTTCAAAATTTTCAAAATTTTCAAAATTTTTTCAAAATTTTCAAAATTTTTTCAAAATTTTCAAAATTTTTCAAAAATTTTCGAAAAATTTTCGAAATTTATCAAAATTTTCGAAATTTTTTTCAAAATTTTTTAAAATTTTCAAAATTTTTCAAAAAAATTTTCAAAATTTTCAAAATTTTTCAAAATTTTCAAAATTTTTCAAAATTTTCGAAATTTTTCAAAATTTTCAAAAATTTTCAAAATTTTCGAAATTTTTCAAAATTTTTCGAAATTTTTCAAAATTTTTCGAAATTTTCAAAATTTTCGAAATTTTTCAAAATTTTTCGAAATTTTTTCAAAATTTTCGAAATTTTTCAAAATTTTTAAAATTTTTCAAAATTTTCAAAATTTTTCAAATTTTTCAAAATTTTCAAAATTTTTCAAAATTTTCGAAATTTTTCAAAAATTTTCAAAATTTTCGAAATTTTTCAAAAAAATTTTCAAAATTTTTCAAAATTTTCAAAATTTTTCAAAATTTTCGAAATTTTTCAAAATTTTCGAAATTTTTCAAAATTTTCGAAATTTTCAAAATTTTCGAAATTTTTCAAAATTTTCGAAATTTTTCAAAATTTTCAAAATTTTTCAAAATTTTCGAAATTTTTCAAAAAAATTTTCAAAATTTTCAAAATTTTTCAAAATTTTCAAAAAATTTTCAAAATTTTTAAAATTTTCAAAATTTTCGAAATTTTTCAAAATTTTCAAAATTTCATAATTTTCAAAATTTTTTAAAAAATTTCAAAATTTTTCAAAATTTTCAAAATTTTCGAAATTTTTCAAAATTTTCGAAATTTTTCAAAATTTTCAAAATTTTTCAAAAATTTCAAAATTTTCAAAATTTTTCAAAATTTTCAAAATTTTCAAAATTTTTAAAAAATTTCAAAATTTTTCAAAATTTTCAAAATTTTTCATAATTTTCAAAAATTTTCAAAATTTCAAAATTTTCAAAAATTTTCAAAATTTTCAAAAATTTCCAAATTTTTCAAAATTTTCAAAATTTTTCAAAATTTTCAAAATTTTCGAAATTTTTAAAATTTTCAAAATTTTCAAAATTTTTCAAAATTTTCGAAATTTTTCAAAATTTTCGAAATTTTTCAAAATTTTCGAAATTTATCAAAATTTTTAAAATATTTCAAAATATTTCAAAATTTTCGAAATTTATCAAAATTTTTAAAATATTTCAAAATATTTCAAAATTTTCGAAATTTTTCAAAATTTTTGATATTTATCAAAATTTTCGAAATTTAGCAAAATTTTCGAAATTTTTCAAAATTTTCGAAATTTTTCAAAATTTTCGAAATTTATCAAAATTTTCAAAATATTTCAAAATTTTCGAAATTTTTCAAAATTTTCGAAATTTATCAAAATTTTTAAAATATTTCAAAATTTTCGAAATTTTCAAAATTTTTAAAATTTTTCAAAATTTTCAAAATTTTCAAAATTTTCGAAATTTTTCAAAATTTTCGAAATTTTTCAAAATTTTCAAAATTTTTCAAAAATTTTCGAAATTTTTTTTCAAAAAAATTTTCAAAATTTTTCAAAATTTTCGAAATTTTTCAAAATTTTCAAAATTTTCGAAATTTTTGAAAATTTTTGAAAATTTTTGAAAATTTTCAAAATTTTTGAAAATTTTCAAAATTTTTCAAATTTTCAAAATTTTCGAAATTTTTCAAAATTTTCGAAATTTTTCAAAATTTTTTATATTTATCAAAATTTTCGAAATTTATCAAAATTTTCAAAATATTTCAAAATTTTCGAAATTTTTCAAAATTTTCGAAATTTATCAAAATTTTTAAAATATTTCAAAATATTTCAAAATATTTCAAAATTTTCGAAATTTTTCAAAATTTTCGAAATTTATCAAAATTTTTAAAATATTTCAAAAATTTTTTTCAAAAAATTTCAAAATTTTTCAAAATTTTCGAAATTTTTCAAAATTTTCGAAATTTTTTTCAAAATTTTTCAAAATTTTCGAAATTTTTCAAAATTTTCGAAATTTTTCAAAATTTTCGAAATTTATCAAATTTTTTTTCAAAATTTTTTTTCAAAATTTTCGAAATTTTTGAAAATTTTCGAAACTTCAAAATTATTGAATTTTTCAAAATTTTCGAAATTTTTCGAAATTTTTCAAAATTTTTGAAATTTTTCAAAATTTTTGAATTTTTCAAAATTTTTGAAATTTTTCAAAATTTTGGAAATTTTCAAAATTTTTCAAAAATTTTTAAATTTTCAAAATTTTTGAATTTTTCAAAATTTTTCGAAATTTTTGAAATTTTCAAAATTTTTCAAAATTTTCAAAATTTTTCAAATTTTTTTCAAAATTTTCAAAATTTTCAAAATTTTTCAAAATTTTTGAAATTTTTCAAAATTTTCAAAATTTTCGAAATTTTTCAAAATTTTCAAAATTTTCAAAATTTTCAAAATTTTTCGAAATTTTTCAAAATTTTCGAAATTTTTCAAAATTTTCGAAATTTTTCAAATTTTTAAAATTTTTCAAAATTTTTCAAAATTTTTCAAAATTTTTCAAAATTTTTCAAAATTTTCGAAATTTTTCAAAATTTTTGAAATTTTCAAAAATTTTCAAAATTTTCGAAATTTTTCAAAATTTTCAAAATTTTTCAAAATTTTCGAAAATGTTCAAATTTTTCAAAATTTTTCAAAATTTTCGAAATTTTTCAAAATTTTCGAAATTTTTGAAAATTTTTGAAAATTTTCGAAATTTTTGAAATTTTTCAAAATTTTCGAAATTTTTCAAAAATTTTCAAAATTTTCAAAATTTTCGAAATTTTTTCAAAATTTTCAAAATTTTTTATCAAAATTTTCAAAATATTTCAAAATTTTCGAAATTTTCAAAATTTTCGAAATTTTCAAAATTTTCGAAATTTTTCAAAATTTTCGAAATTTTCAAAATTTTCGAAATTTTTCAAAATTTTCGAAATTTTTCAAAATTTTCAAAATTTTTCAAAATTTTTTCGAAATTTTTCAAAATTTTCGAAATTTTCAAAATTTTCGAAATTTTTCAAAATTTTCAAAATTTTTCAAAATTTTCGAAATTTTTCAAAATTTTCGAAATTTTTCAAAAAATTTTTCAAAATTTTCGAATTTTTCAAAATTTTCGAAATTTTTCAAAAAAAATTTTCAAAATTTTCGAAATTTTTCAAAATTTTCGAAATTTATCAAAATTTTAAAATATTTCAAAATTTTCGAAATTTATCAAAATTTTCAAAATATTTCAAAATTTTCGAAATTTTTCAAAATTTTCGAAATTTATCAAAATTTTTAAAATATTTCAAAATATTTCAAAATTTTCGAAATTTTTCAAAATTTTCGAAATTTATCAAAATTTTAAAAAATTTTTTTCAAAAAAATTTTTCAAAATTTTCGAATTTTTCAAAAAAATTTTCAAAATTTTTCAAAATTTTTCAAAATTTTTCAAAAATTTGAAAATTTTCGAAATTTTCAAAATTTTCCAAATTTTTTAAAAAATTTTCAAAATTTTCAAAATTTTCAAAATTTTCGAAATTTTTTAAAATTTTCAAATATTTTCAAAATTTTCAAATTTTTCAAAATTTTCGAAATTTATCATAATTTTCAAAATATTTCAAAATTTTCGATTTTTTTTAAAAATTTTCGAAATTTTTCAAAATTTTTTATATTTATCAAAATTTTCGAAATTTATCAAAATTTTCAAAATATTTCAAAATTTTCGAAATTTTTCAAAATTTTCGAAATTTTTCAAAATTTTCGAAATTTATCAAAATTTTCAAAATATTTCAAAATTTTCGAAATTTTTCAAAATTTTCGAAATTTTTCAAAATTTTCAAAATATTTCAAAATTTTCAAAATTTTCCAAATTTTCAAAAAATTTTTTTCAAATTTTTCAAAATTTTTTTTCAAAATTTTCCAAATTTTTCAAATTTTCAAAATTTTCAAAATTTTTCAAAATTTTCGAAATTTTTAAAAATTTTTCAAAATTTTCGAAATTTTTCAAAATTTTCGAAATTTTTCAAAATTTTCGAAATTTTCAAAATTTTCAAAATTTTCAAAATTTTCAAAAATTTTTCAAAATTTTCAAAAATTTTCAAAATTTTCGAAATTTTTCAAAATTTTCGAAATTTTTCAAAATTTTCAAAATTTTCAAAATTTTCGAAATTTTCAAAATTTTCGAAAATTTTCAAAATTTTCGAAATTTTTCAAAATTTTCGAAATTTTTCAAAATTTTCGAAATTTTCAAAAAAAATTTTCAAAAATTTTCAAAATTTCAAAATTTTCGAAATTTTTCAAAATTTTCGAAATTTTTCAAAATTTTCGAAATTTTTCAAAATTTTCAAAATTTTCAAAATTTTTGATATTTATTAAAATTTTCGAAATTTTTCAAAATTTTCAAAATATTTCAAAATTTTCGAAATTTTTCAAAATTTTCGAAATTTATCAAAATTTTTAAAATATTTCAAAATATTTCAAAATATTTCAAAATTTTCGAAATTTTTCAAAATTTTCGAAATTTATCAAAATTTTTAAAATATTTCAAAATTTTCGAAAAATTTTCGAAATTTTTCGAAATTTTTCAAATTTTCCATAATTTTCAAAATTTTCAAAATTTTCAAAATTTTTCGAAATTTTTCAAAATTTTCAAAATTTTTCAAAATTTTCAAAATTTTTCAAAATTTTCGAAATTTTTCAAAATTTTCGAAATTTTTCAAAATTTTCGAAATTTTTCAAAATTTTCAAAATTTTCGAAATTTTTCAGAATTTTCGAAATTTTTCAAAATTTTCAAAAATTTTCAAAATTTTCAAAAATTTTCGAAATTTTCGAATTTTTTCAAAATTTTCGAAATTTATCAAAATTTTCAAAATTTTTCAAAATTTTCGAAATTTATCAAAATTTTCGAAATTTTTCAAAATTTTCGAAATTTTTCAAAATTTTTGATATTTATCAAAATTTTCGAAATTTATCAAAATTTTCAAAATATTTCAAAATTTTCGAAATTTTTCAAAATTTTCAAAATATTTCAAAATTTTTCAAATTTTTTTCAAAATTTTCAAAATTTTTTCAAAATTTTCAAAATTTTTCGAAATTTTCAAAATTTTCGAAATTTTCAAAATTTTCGAAAATTTTCAAAATTTTCGAAATTTTTCAAAATTTTTTTCGAAATTTTTCAAAATTTTCGAAATTTCAAAATTTTCAAATTTTTTTCAAAATTTTCAAAAATTTTTCAAAATTTTTCAAAATATTTCAAAATTTTTCAAAATTTTTCAAAATTTTCGAAATTTTTCAAAATTTTTAAAATTTTTCAAAATTTTTTTTTTCAAAATTTTTCAAAATTTTCAAAATTTTCGAAATTTTTCAAAATTTTCAAAATTTTCAAAATTTTTCAAAATTTTCGAAATTTTCGAAATTTTTCAAAATTTTCAAAATTATTCAAAATTTTCGTAATTTTTCAAAATTTTCGAAATTTTTCAAAATTTTCGAAATTTTGCAATATTTTCAAAATATTTCAAAATTTTCAAAATTTTTCAAAATTTTCGAAATTTATCAAAATTTTCAAAATATTTCAAAATTTTCGATTTTTTTTAAAAATTTTCGAAATTTTTCAAAATTTTCGATATTTTTCAAAATTTTCGAATTTTTTCAAAATTTTCGAAATTTTGCAATATTTTCGAAATTTTTGAAATTTTTCAAAATTTTCAAAAAATTTTTATCAAAATTTTCGAAATTTATCAAAATTTTTCGAAAATTTTCGAAATTTTCGAAATTTTTCAAAATTTTCAATATTTTCAAAATTTTGGAAATTTTTCAAAACTTTTGAAATTTTTTAAAATTTTCGAAATTATTCAAAATTTTCGAAATTTTTCAAAATTTTCGAAATTTTTCAAAATTTTCGAAATTCTTCAAAATTTTGCAATATTTTCAAAATTTTCGAAATTTTGCAATATTTTCAAAATATTTCAAAATTTACTAATTTTTTCAAAATTTTCGAAATTTTGCAATATTTTCAAAATATTTCAAAATTTACGTAATTTTTCAAAATTTTCGAAATTTTTCAAAATTTTTCAAAATTTTCAAAAAAATTTTCAAAATTTTCAAAATTTTCAAAATTTTCAAAATTTTCGAAATTTTCAAAATTCAAAAAATTTTCAAATTTTTTTTCAAAATTTTCGAAATTTTCAAAAATTTTCGATCAAAAAAATTTTCGAAATTTTTCAAAATTTTCGAAATTTTTCAAAATTTTCGAAATTTTTCAAAATTTCGAAATTTTTCAAAATTTTCGAAATTTTCAAAATTTTCGTAATTTTTCAAAATTTTCGAAATTTTTCAAAATTTTCAAAATTTTGCAATATTTTCAAAATATTTCAAAATTTTCAAAATATTTCAAAATTTTCGAAATTTTTCAAAATTTTCGAAATTTATCAAAATTTTCAAAATATTTCAAAATTTTCGAAATTTTTCAAAATTTTCGAAATTTATCAAAATTTTTAAAATATTTCAAAATTTTCGAAATTTTTCAAAATTTTTGATATTTATCAAAATTTTCAAAATCAAAATTTTCAAAAATTTTTCAAAATTTTCGAAATTTTTCAAAATTTTCAAAATTTTCAAAAAAATTTTTCAAAATTTTCGAAATTTTTCAAAATTTTTTTTCAAAATTTTCCAAAAATTTTCGAAATTTTTGCAAATTTTCAAAATTTTCAAAATTACGAAATTTTTGAAAATTTTCAAAATTACGAAATTTTTGAAAATTTTTGAAATTTTTCAAAATTTTCGAAATATTTTCAAAATTTTCGAAATTTTTCAAAATTTTCGAAATTTTCAAAAATTTTCAAATTTATTAAAATTTTCGAAATTTTTCAAAATTTTCGAAATTTTTCAAATTTTTCGAAATTTTGCAATATTTTCAAATTATTTCAAAATTTTCAAATTTTTCGAAATTTATCAAATTTTTCAAAATTTTTCAAAAAAATATTTCGAAATTTTTCAAAATATTTCAAAATTTTCGAAATTTATCAAAATTTTCAAAATATTTCAAAATTTTCGAAATTTTTCAAAATTTTCGAAATTTATCAAAATTTTTAAAATATTTCAAAATATTTCAAAATTTTCGAAATTTATCAAAATTTTTAAAATATTTCAAAATTTTCGATTTTTTTTAAAAATTTTCGAAATTTTTCAAAATTTTCAAAATTTTCAAAAATTTTTCAAAATTTTCGAATTTTTCAAAATTTTCGAAATTTTCAAAATTTTCGAAATTTTTCAAAATTTTTCAAATTTTTCAAAATTTTCGAAAAAAAATTTCAAAATTTTCGAAAATTTTCAAAATTTTCAAAATTTTTTTCAAAATTTTCGAAATTTATCAAATTTCAAATTTTTCAAAATTTTCAAAATTTTTGAAATTTTTCAAAATTTTCGAAATTTTTCAAAATTTTCTAAATTTTTCGAAATTTTCGAAATTTTTCGAAATTTTCGGAATTTTTCAAAATTTTTGAAATTTTCGAAATTTTCAAAATTTTTCAAAATTTTCGAAAATTTTCAAAATTTTCAAAATTTTCGAAAATTTTCAAAATTTTCGAAATTTTCAAAATTTTCAAAATTTTTCAAAAAAAATTTTCAAAATTTTCAAAAATCAAAATTTTCAAAATTTTCGAAATTTTTCAAAATTTTTCGAAATTTTCAAAAAATTTTCAAAATTTTTCAAAAAATTTTCAAAATTTTCAAAATTTTAAAAATTTCAAAATTTTCGAAATTTTCAAAAATTTTCAAAATTTTTCAAAATTTTCGAAATTTTTCAAAAAATTTTCAAAAAATTTTCAAAATTTTCGAAATTTTTCAAAATTTTCAAATTTTTCAAAATTTTCAAAATTTTCAAAATTTTCAAAATTTTCAAAATTTTTCAAAATTTTTTTTCAAAATTTTCAAAATTTTTCAAAAAATTTTCAAAATTTTCGAAATTTTTCAAAATTTTCGAAATTTTTCAAAATTTTCGAAATTTCAAAATTTTCAAAATTTTTCAAAAAAATTTATCAAAATTTTCAAAAATTTTCAAAATTTTCGAAATTTTTCAAAATTTTCGAAATTTTCAAAATTTTCAAAATTTTTCAAAATTTTCGAAAAAAAATTTTCGAAATTTTCAAAATTTTTCAAAATTTTTCAAAATTTTTCAAAATTTTCAAAATTTTTCAAAATTTTCGAAATTTTTCAAAATTTTCGAAATTTTTCAAAATTTTCAAAATTTTCAAAATTTTCAAAATTTTCAAAATTTTCAAATTTTTCAAAATTTTCAAAAAATTTTTCAAAATTTTCGAAATTTTTCAAAATTTTCGAAATTTTTCAAAATTTTCGAAATTTTCAAAATTTTCGAAATTTTTCAAAATTTTCGAAATTTTTCAAAATTTTTTTCAAAATTTTCGAAATTTTCAAAATTTTCGAAATTTTTCAAAATTTTCGAAATTTTTCAAAATTTTCGAAATTTTCAAAATTTTCGAAATTTTCAAAATTTTCAAAATTTTCAAAAAAAATCAAAATTTTTCAAAATTTTTCAAAATTTTCGAAATTTTCAAAATTTTCGAAATTTTTCAAAATTTTCGAAATTTTTCAAAATTTTTCAAAATTTTCAAAATTTTCGAAAAATTTTCAAAAATTTTCGAAATTTTTCAAAATTTTCGAAATTTTCAAAATTTTCGAAATTTTTCAAAATTTTCGAAATAAAATTTTCAAAATTTTCAAAATTTTTCAAAATTTTCAAAATTTTTTCAAAATTTTCGAAATTTTTCAAAATTTTCGAAATTTTTCAAAATTTTTCGAAATTTTTCAAAATTTTCGAAATTTTTCAAAATTTTCGAAATTTTTCAAAATTTTCGAAATTTTCAAAATTTTTTCGAAATTTTTCAAAATTTTCGAAATTTTCAAAATTTTCGAAATTTTCAAAATTTTCGAAATTTTTCAAAATTTTCGAAATTTTTCAAAAATTTTTCAAAATTTTCAAAATTTTCGAAATTTTTCAAAATTTTCAAAATTTTTCAAATTTTTCAAAATTTTTCAAAATTTTCAAAATTTTCAAAATTTTCGAAATTTTTCAAAATTTTCGAAATTTTTCAAAATTTTCGAAATTTTCAAAATTTTCGAAATTTTCAAAATTTTCGAAATTTTTCAAAATTTTCGAAAATTTTTCAAAATTTTTTTCAAATTTTTCAAAATTTTCAAAATTTTTCAAAATTTTCGAAATTTTTTCAATTTTCAAAATTTTCAAAATTTTTCAAAATTTTCGAAATTTTTCAAAATTTTCGAAAAAATTTTCAAAATTTTCAAAATTTTCGAAATTTTTCAAAATTTTCGAAATTTTTCGAAATTTTTCAAAATTTTTCAAAATTTTTTTTTTTCAAAATTTTCAAAATTTTCAAAATTTTTTTTCAAAATTTTCAAAATTTTTCAAAATTTTCGAAATTTTCAAAATTTTCAAAATTTTTCAAAATTTTCAAAATTTTCAAAATTTTTCAAAATTTTCAAAATTTTCAAAATTTTCAAAATTTCAAAATTTCAAAATTTCAAAATTTTCGAAATTTTTCAAAATTTTCGAAATTTTTCAAAATTTTCGAAATTTTTCAAAATTTTCAAAAAATTTTTCAAAATTTTTCAAAATTTTCAAAATTTTCAAAAATTTTTTAAAATTTTCGAAATTTTTGAAAATTTTTGAAATTTTCGAAATTTTCAAAAAATTGCCAATTTTCAAAAATTTTCAAAATTTTCAAAAATTTTTTTCGAAATTTTTCAAATTTTCAAAATTTTTCAAAATTTTCGAATTTTCAAAATTTTCGAAATTTTTCAAAATTTTCGAAATTTTTCAAAATTTTCGAAATTTTTCAAAATTTTCAAAAAAATTTTCAAAATTTTCAAAAAATTTTCGAAATTTTTCAAAATTTTCAAAATTTTCAAAATTTTCGAAATTTTTCAAAATTTTTGAATTTTTTCAAAATTTTAAAAATTTTCGAAATTTTTCAAAATTTTCAAAATTTTCAAAATTTTCAAAATTTTTCGAAATTTTTCAAAATTTTCAAAATTTTTCAAAATTTTCAAAATTTTTCAAAATTTTCGAAATTTTTGAAATTTTTCAAAATTTTCGAAATTTTTCAAAATTTTCGAAATTTTTCAAAAAAATTTTTTTCAAAATTTTCAAAATTTTCAAAATTTTTCAAAATTTTCGAAATTTTCAAAATTTTCAAAAATTTTCAAAAAATTTTTCAAAATTTTCGAAATTTTCAAAATTTTCAAAATTTTTGAAAATTTTCGAAATTTTTCAAAATTTTCAAAATTTTCAAAATTTTTCAAAATTTTTGAAAATTTTTGAAATTTTCAAAATTTTCAAAATTTTTGAAAATTTTCAAAATTTTTTAAAATTTTCGAAATTTTAAAATTTTTCAACAATTTTCGAAATTTTTCAAAATTTTCAAAATTTTCAAAATTTTCGAAATTTTCAAAATTTCCAAAATTTTCGAAATTTTCAAAATTTTCAAATATTTTTGAAATTTTTAAAATTTTCAAAATTTTTTAAAATTTTCAAAATTTTTAATATTTATCAAAATTTTTGAAATTTTTCAAAATTTACTAATTTTTTCAAAATTTTCGAAATTTTGCAATATTTTCAAAATATTTCAAAATTTTCGTAATTTTTCAAAATTTTCGAAATTTTTCAAAATTTTCGAAATTTTGCAATATTTTCAAAATATTTCAAAATTTTCGTAAGTTTTCAAAATTTTCGAAATTTTCTAAAATTTTTAAAATTTTTCAAAACTAAACTTTTTCAAAATTTTTCGAAAATTTTCGAAATTTTCGAAATTTTTCAAAATTTTCAATATTTTCAAAATTTTGGAAATTTTTCAAAATTTTCAAAATATTTCAAAATTTTCGAAATTTTTCACAATTTTCGAAATTTATCAAAATTTTTAAAATATTTCAAAATATTTCAAAATTTTCGAAATATTTCAAAATTTTCGAAATTTTTCAAAATTTTCGAAATTTTTAAAATATTTCAAAATATTTCAAAATTTTCGAAATTTTTCAAAATTTTTGATATTTATCGAAATTTTCGAAATTTATCATAATTTTCAAAATATTTCAAAATTTTCGATTTTTTTTAAAAATTTTCGAAATTTTTCAAAATTTTCGAAATTTATCAAAATTTTCGAAATTTATCAAAATTTTCAAAATATTTCAAAATTTTCGAAATTTTTCAAAATTTTCGAAATTTATCAAAATTTTCAAAATTTTTCAAAATTTTCGAAATTTTTCAAAATTTTCGAAATTTTTCAAAATTTTCAAAAAATTTTCAAAATTTTCGAAATTTTCAAAAAATTTTCAAAATTTTTAAAAATTTTCAAAATTTTCGAAATTTTTCAAAATTTTTGATATTTATCAAAATTTTCGAAATTTAGCAAAATTTTCGAAATTTTTCAAAATTTTCGAAATTTATCAAAATTTTCAAAATATTTCAAAATTTTCGAAATTTTTCAAAATTTTCGAAATTTATCAAAATTTTTAAAATATTTCAAAATTTTCGAAATTTATCAAAATTTTTAAAATATTTCAAAATATTTCAAAATTTTCGAAATTTTTCAAAATTTTTTTCAAAATTTTTCAAAATTTTCAAAAATTTTCAAAATTTTCGAAAATTTTTTCAAAATTTTCGAAATTTTCAAAATTTTCGAAATTTTCAAAATTTTCGAAATTTTTCAAATTTTCGAAATTTTCAAAATTTTTCAAATTTTTAAAATATTTCAAAATATTTCAAAATTTTCGAAATTTTCAAAATTTTCGAAATTTTTCAAAATTTTCGAAATTTTCAAAATTTTCAAAAAATTTTGAAATTTTTTAAATTTTCGAAATTTTTGTAATTTTTCAAAATTTTCGAAATTTTCAAAAAATTTCAAATTTTTCAAAAATTTCAAAATTTTCAAAAAATTTCAATTTTTTCAAAAATTTTCAAAATTTGAAATTTTTGAAAATTTTGAAATTTTCAAAATTTTTCAAAATTTTCAATTATTTTCAAAAATTTTCAAAATTTTCAAAATTTTTTTTTCAAAATTTTCGAAATTTTTCAAAATTTTCGAAATTTTCAAAATTTTCAAAATTTTTCAAAATTTTCGAAATTTTTCAAAATTTTCGAAATTTTTCAAAATTTTCGAATTTTTCAAAATTTTCAAAATTTTCAAAATTTTCGAAATTTTCGAAATTTTTCAAAATTTTCGAAAAAATTTTTCAAAAAATCGAAATTTTTCAAAATTTCAAAATTTTCAAAATTTTCAAAATTTCAAAATTTCGAAATTTTTCAAAATTTTCAAAATTTTTCAAATTTTTCAAAATTTCGAAATTTTTCAAAATTTTCGAAATTTTTCAAAATTTTCGAAATTTTTCAAAATTTTCGAAATTTTTCAAAATTTTCAAAATTTTTCAAAAAAATTTTCAAAATTTTTTTTCAAAATTTTCAAAAAAAATTTTTCAAAATTTTCGAAATTTTTCAAAATTTTCGAAATTTTTCAAAATTTTTCAAATTTTCAAAATTTCAAAATTTTCGAAATTTTGCAATATTTTCAAAATATTTCAAAATTTTCAAAATTTTTCAAAATTTTCGAAATTTATCAAAATTTTCAAAATATTTCAAAATTTTCGATTTTTTTTAAAAATTTTCGAAATTTTTCAAAATTTTCGATATTTTTCAAAATTTTTAATATTTATCAAAATTTTCGAAATTTTTCAAAATTTTCGAAATTTTTCAAAATTTTCAAAATATTTCAAAATTTTCAAAATTTTTCAAAATTTTCGAAATTTTCGAAATTTTTCAAAATTTTTGAAATTTTTCAAAATTTTCAAAATTTTTGAAATTTTTCAAAATTTTCGAAATTTTTCAAAATTTTCGAAAATTTTCAAAAGTTTCAAAATTTTCAAAATTTTTCAAAATTTTCGAAATTTTCGAAATTTTTCAAAATTTTCGAAATTTTTCAAAATTTTCGAAATTTTTCAAAATTTTGAAAATTTTTCAAAATTTTCGAAATTTTAGAAATTTTCGAAATTTTTCAAAATTTTCAAAATTTTTTCAAAATTTTCAAAAATTTTTCAAAATTTTCGAAATTTTTCAAAATTTTCGAAATTTATCAAAATTTTCAAAATATTTCAAAATTTTATAAATTTTTAAAAATTTTCTAAATTTTTCAAAATTTTTTATATTTATTAAAATTTTCTAAATTTTTCAAAATTTTCGAAATTTTTAAAAATTTTCGAAATTTTTCAAAATTTTCGAAATTTTGCAATATTTTCAAAATATTTCAAAATTTTCGAAATTTTTCAAAATTTTCGAAATTTATCAAAATTTTCGAAATTTTCAAAATTTTCGAAATTTTTCAAAATTTTCGAAATTTTCAAAAAAAATTTTTCAATATTTTTTCAAAATTTTTTTTTCAAAATTTTCGAAATTTTTCAAAATTTTTCAAAATTTTCAAAATTTTCAAAAAAATTTCAAAATTTTCAAAATTTTTCAAAATTTTCAAAATTTTTAAAATATTTCAAAATATTTCAAAATTTTCGAAATTTTTCAAAATTTTCGAAATTTATCAAAATTTTTAAAATATTTCAAAATTTTCAAAATTTTTCAAAATTTTCGAAATTTATCAAAATTTTCGATTTTTTTTAAAAATTTTCGAAATTTTTCAAAATTTTCGAAATTTTTCAAAATTTTCGAAATTTTTCAAAATTTTTCAAAATTTTCAAAAATTTTCAAATTTTCAAAATTTTTCAAAATTTTCAAAATTTTCGTAATTTTCATAATTTTTCAAAATTTTCGAAATTTTTCAAAATTTTCAAAATTTTTCAAAATTTTCGAAATTTTTCAAAATTTTCGAAATTTATCATAATTTTCAAAATATTTCAAAATTTTCGATTTTTTTTAAAAATTTTCGAAATTTTTCAAATTTTTCAAAATTTACTAATTTTTTCAAAATTTTCGAAATTTTTCAAAATTTTCAAAATTTTTCAAAATTTTCAAAATTTTCAAAATTTTCAAATTTTCAAAAATTTTCAAAAAAATTTTCAAATTTTTCAAAATTTTCGAAATTTTTCAAAATTTTCGAAATTTTCAAAATTTTCAAAATTTTCAAAATTTTCGAAATTTAGCAAAATTTTCGAAATTTTTCAAAATTTTCGAAATTTATCAAAATTTTCAAAATATTTCAAAATTTTCGAAATTTTTCAAAATTTTCGAAATTTTTCAAAATTTTTGATATTTATCAAAATTTTCGAAATTTAGCAAAATTTTCGAAATTTTTCAAAATTTTCGAAATTTATCAAAATTTTCAAAATATTTCAAAATTTTCGAAATTTTTCAAAATTTTCGAAATTTATCAAAATTTTTAAAATATTTCAAAATATTTCAAAATTTTCGAAATTTATCAAAATTTTTAAAATATTTCAAAATTTTTAAAATATTTCAAAATTTTCAAAATTTTCAAAATTTTTGTAATTTTTCAAAATTTTAAAATTTTCAACAATTTTCAAAATTTTGAAAAATTTTCAAAATTTTTCAAAATTTTTCAAATTTTCAAAATTTTCAAAAATTTTCAAAATTTTTCAAAATTTTCAAAAATTTCGAAATTTTTCAAAATTTTTAAAATTTTCAAAATTTTCGAAAATTTTCGAAATTTTTCAAAATTTTTGAAATTTTCAAAATTTTCAAAATTTTTTAAAATTTTCAAAAATTTTGAAAATTTTCGAAATTTTTCAAAATTTTTGAAATTTTCGAAATTTTCAAAATTTTTCAAAATATTTCAAAATTTTCGAAATTTTTCAAAATTTTCGAAATTTATCAAAATTTTCAAAATATTTCAAAATTTTCGAAATTTTTCAAAATTTTCGAAATTTATCAAAATTTTCAAAATATTTCAAAATTTTCGAAATTTTTCAAAATTTTCGAAATTTATCAAAATTTTTAAAATATTTCAAAATATTTCAAAATTTTCGAAATATTTCAAAATTTTCGAAATTCTTCAAAATTTTTCAAATTTTTCAAAATTTTCGAAATTTTTCAAAATTTTCGAAATTTTGCAATATTTACGAATTTATCAAAATTTTCGAAATTTTTGAAATTTTTCAAAATTTTTCAAAATTTTCAAAATTTTTCAAAATTTTTTTTCAAAATTTTCAAAATATTTCAAAATTTTCGAAATTTTTCAAAATTTTCGAAATTTTTCAAAATTTTCGAAATTTATCAAAATTTTCAAAATATTTCAAAATTTTCGAAATTTTTCAAAATTTTCGAAATTTATCAAAATTTTCAAAATATTTCAAAATTTTCGATATTTTTCAAAATTTTTAATATTTATCAAAATTTTCGAAATTTTTCAAAATTTTCGAAATTTTTCAAAATTTTTCAAATTTTTCAAAATTTTCGAAATTTTTCAAAATTTTTCGAAATTTTCAAAATTTTCAAAAATTTCAAAATTTTCGAAATTTTCAAAATTTTCGAAATTTTCAAAATTTTAAAAAATTTTTTCAAAATTTTCGAAATTTTTCAAAATTTTCGAAATTTATCAAAATTTTCAAAATTTTTCAAAAATTTCAAAATTTTTAAAAATTTTTCGAAATTTTCAAAATTTTCAAAATTTTTCAAAATTTTCGAAATTTTCAAAATTTTTCAAAATTTTCAAAATTTTCGAAAATTTTCAAAATTTTCAAAATATTTTTCAAAATTTTCGAAATTTAGCAAAATTTTCGAAATTTTTCAAAATTTTCGAAATTTATCAAAATTTTCAAAATATTTCAAAATTTTCGAAATTTTTCAAAATTTTCGAAATTTATCAAAATTTTTAAAATATTTCAAAATTTTCGAAATTTTTCAAAATTTTTGATATTTATCAAAATTTTCGAAATTTAGCAAAATTTTCGAAATTTTTCAAAATTTTCGAAATTTATCAAAATTTTCAAAATATTTCAAAATTTTCGAAATTTTTCAAAATTTTCGAAATTTATCAAAATTTTCGAAATTTAGCAAAATTTTCAAAATTTTCAAAATTTTCGAAATTTTCAAAATTTCCAAAATTTTCGAAATTTTCAAAATTTTCGAAATTTTTCAAAATTTTCAAAATTTTCGAAATTTTCAAAATTTTCAAAATTTTCGAAATTTTCAAAATTTTCAAAAATCAAATTTTTCAAAATTTTCGAAATTTTTCAAAATTTTCAAAATTTTCAAAATTTTCGAAATTTTTCAAAATTTTCGAAATTTTCAAAATTTTCGAAATTTTTCAAAATTTTCGAAATTTTTCAAAATTTTCGAAATTTTCAAAATTTTCAAAATTTTCAAAAAATTTTCGAAATTTTTCAAAAAATTTTCAAAATTTTCAAAATTTTCAAAATTTTCAAAATTTTCAAAATTTTCAAATTTTTCAAAATTTTTCAAAATTTTCAAAATTTCGATCAAAATTTTCAAATTTTTCAAAATTTTCGAAATTTTTCAAAATTTTCGAAATTTTTCAAAATTTTCGAAATTTTTCAAAATTTTCGAAATTTTCAAAATTTTCGAAATTTTTCAAAATTTTCGAAATATTTCAAAATTTTCAAAATTTTTCAAATTTTTCGAAATTTTCAAAATTTTTTTCGAAATTTTTCAAAATCAAAATTTTCAAAATTTTCAAAAATTTTCGAAATTTTCAAAATTTCGAAATTTTTCAAAATTTTCGAAATTTTTCAAAATTTTCGAAATTTTTCAAAATTTTTCGAAATTTTCAAAATTTTCGAAATTTTTCAAAATTTTCGAAATTTTTCAAAATTTTCGAAATTTTTCAAAATTTTCAAAATTTTTCAAAATTTTCAAAATTTTTTTTCAAAATTTTCAAAATATTTCAAAATTTTCAAAATTTTTTCAAAATTTTCGAAATTTTTCAAAATTTTCAAAATTTTCAAAATTTTAAAAATTTTTTTCAAAATTTTCGAAATTTTTCAAAATTTTTTTCAAAATTTTTCAAAATTTTCGAAATTTTCAAAATTTTCAAAAATTTTTTAAAATTTTCAAAATTTTTCAAAATTTTCGAAAATTTTCAAAATTTTCGAAATTTTTCAAAATTTTCGAAATTTTTCAAAATTTTCAAAATTTTTCAAAATTTTCGAAATTTTCGAAATTTTTCAAAATTTTCGAAATTTTTCAAAATTTTCGAAATTTTTCAAAATTTTCGAAATTTTTCAAAATTTTCAAAATTTTCGAAATTTTTCAAAATTTTCAAAAATTTTCAAAATTTTTGAAATTTTCAAAATTTTCGAAATTTTCAAAATTTTTCAAAATTTTTCGAAATTTTTCAAAATTTTCAAAATTTTCAAAATTTTCAAAATTTTTCAAAATTTTCGTAATTTTCGAAATTTTTCAAAATTTTTGAAATTTTTCAAAATTTTCAAAATTTTCAAAATTTCGAAAAATTTTCAAAATTTTCGAAATTTTCAAAATTTTCGAAATTTTTCAAAATTTTCGAAATTTTTTCAAAATTTTTTCAAAATTTCAAAATTTTTCAAAAAAAATTTTTCAAAATTTTCGAAATTTTCAAAATTTTCGAAATTTTTCAAAATTTTCAAAATTTTCAAAATTTTCAAAATTTTCAAAATTTTCAAAATTTTCGAAATTTTCAAAATTTTCGAAAATCAAAATTTCAAAATTTTTCAAAATTTTCAAAATTTTCAAAATTTTTTTCAAAATTTTCGAAATTTTCAAAATTTTCGAAATTTTTCAAAATTTTCAAAATTTTTCAAAATTTTCAAAATTTTTCAAAATTTTCAAAATTTTTCAAAATTTTCAAAATTTTTCATCAAAATTTTCGAAATTTTTCAAAATTTTTGAAATTTTTCAAAAAAATTTTTTCGAAATTTTCAAAAATTATCGAAATTTTTCAAAATTTTCAAAATTTTTCAAAATTTTCAAATTTTTCAAAAATTTTTAAAATTTTTCAAAATTTTCAAAATTTTCAAAAATTTTCGAAATTTTCAAAATTTTCGAAATTTTAAAATTTTCGAAAAATCAAAATTTCGAAATTTTTCAAAAAATTTTTTCAAAATTTTTTAAAATTTTTCAAAATTTTCGAAATTTTGAAATTTTTCAAAATTTTGGAAATTTTCAAAATTTTTCAAAAATTTTTAAATTTTCAAAATTTTTGAATTTTTCAAAATTTTTCGAAATTTTTGAAATTTTCAAAATTTCCAAAATTTTCGAAATTTTCAAAATTTCCAAAATTTTCGAAATTTTCAAAATTTTCAAATATTTTTGAAATTTTCAAAATTTTGGAAATTTTTCAAAACTTTTGAAATTTTTTAAAATTTTCGAAATTATTCAAAATTTTCGAAATTTTTCAAAATTTTCAAAATTTTTCAAAATTTTCAAAATTTTTGAAATTTTTCACAATTTTCAAAATTTTTGAAATTTTCAAAATTTTCAAAATTTTTCAAAATTTTCAGAATTTTCAAAAAATTTCAAAATTTTCGAAATTTTTCAAAATTTTCAAATTTTTCAAAATTTTCGAAATTTTCAAAATTTTCGAAATTTTCAAAAAAATTTTCAAAAAATTTCAAAAAATTTTCAAATTTTCAAATTTTTCAAAATTTTCGAAATTTTTCAAATTTTTTGAAATTTTCAAACTTTTCAAAATTTTTTAAAATTTTTGAAATTTTTCAAAATTTTTCATAATTTTCGAAATTTTTCAAAAGTTTCAAAATTTTCGAAATTTTTCAAAATTTTCGAAATTTTTCAAAATTTTCGAAAATCAAAATTCAAAATTTTCGAAATTTTTCAAAATTTTCGAAATTTTTCAAAAATTTTTTTCAAAATTTTCAAAATTTTCAAAATTTTCGAAAATTTTCAAAATTTTCAAAATTTTTCAAAATTTTCAAAATTTTTAAATTTTTCAAAATTTTCAAAATTTTCAAAATTTTCAAAATTTTCAAAATTTTTCAAAATTTTCAAAATTTTCAAAATTTTCAAAATTTTCGAAATTTTTCAAAGATTTTCAAAATTTTCAAAATTTTCGAAATTTTTCAAAATTTTCAAAATTTTTCAAAATTTTCGAAATTTTTCAAAATTTTTTTTCAAAATTTTCGAAATTTTCAAAATTTTCAAAAATTTTTCAAAATTTTCGAAATTTATCAAAATTTTCAAAATTTTTCAAAATTTTCAAAATTTTCGAATATTTTCAAAATTTTCGAAATTTATCAAAATTTTCAAAATTTTCAAAATTTTTCAAATTTTTTTTCAAAATTTTCGAAATTTTTCAAAATTTTCAAAATTTTTCAAAATTTTCGAAAATTTTCAAAATTTTCGAAATTTTTCAAAATTTTCAAAATTTTTCAAAATTTTTCCAAATTTTTCAAAATTTTTCAAAATTTTCAAAATTTTCGAAATTTTTCAAAATTTTCGAAATTTTTCAAAATTTTCAAAATTTTCAAAAAAATTTTTCAAATTTTTCAAAATTTTCGAAATTTTCAAAATTTTCGAAATTTTTCAAAATTTTCAAAATTTTTCAAAATTTTCAAAATTTTCAAAATTTTTCAAAATTTTTCAAAATATTTTTCAAAATTTTCGAAATTTATCAAAAAATTTTCGAAATTTTTCAAAATTTTCGAAATTTTTCAAAATTTCAAAAATTTTCAAAATTAGAAAAATTTTCAAAATTTTCAAAATTTTCAAAATTTTCGAAATTTTTCAAAATTTTCGAAAATTTCAAAATCTTTTTCAAAATATTTCAAAATTTTCAAAATTTTTCAAAAATTTTCGAAATTTTCAAAATTTTTGAAAATTTTTCAAAATTTTCGAAATTTTTCAAAATTTTCGAAATTTTTCAAAATTTTCAAAATTTTTAATATTTCAAAATTTTCGAAGTTTTTCAAAATTTTCGAAATTTTTCAAAATTTTCGTAATTTTTCAAAATTTTCGAAATTTTTCAAAATTTTCGATATTTTTCAAAATTTTTAATATTTATCAAAATTTTCGAAATTTTTCAAAATTTTCGATATTTTTCAAAATTTTTAATATTTATCAAAATTTTCGAAATTTTTCAAAATTTTCGAAATTTTTCAAAATTTTTGATATTTATCAAAATTTTCGAAATTTTTCAAAATTTTCGAAATTTTCGAAAAAATTTTCGAAATTTTTCAAAATTTTCGAAATTTTCAAAATTTTCAAAATTTTTCAAAATTTTCGAAAATTTTTCAAAATTTTCAAAAATTTTTCAAAATTTTCAAAAAATTTTTCAAAATTTTCAAAATTTTCAAAATTTTCAAAATTTTCGAAATTTATCAAAATTTTCAAAATATTTCAAAATTTTCGATTTTTTTTAAAAATTTTCGAAATTTTTCAAAATTTTCGATATTTTTCAAAATTTTTAATATTTATCAAAATTTTTGAAATTTTTCAAAATTTACTAATTTTTTCAAAATTTTCGAAATTTTGCAATATTTTCAAAATATTTCAAAATTTTCGTAATTTTTCAAAATTTTCGAAATTTTTCAAAATTTTCGATATTTTTCAAAATTTTTGATATTTATTAAAATTTTCGAAATTTTTCAAAATTTTTGATATTAATCAAAATTTTCGAAATTTTTCAAATTTTTTTTTCAAAATTTTCGAAATTTTTCAAAATTTTCAAAATTTTCAAAATTTTCGAAATTTTCAAAATTTCAAAATTTTTGAAATTTTTTAAAATTTTCAAAATTTTTCAAAATTTTTGAAATTTTTCAAAATTTTCAAAATTTTTCAAAATTTTTGAAATATTTCAAAATTTTCAAAATTTTCAAAATTTTCAAAATTTTTCAAAATTTTCAAAATTTTTCAAAATTTTCAAAAAAAATTTCAAAATTTTCAAAATTTTCAAAAATTTTTCAAAATTTTCGAAATTTTTCAAAATTTTCAAAATTTTTCAAAATTTTTTCGAAATTTTTCAAAATTTTCAAAATTTTTCAAAATTTTCGAAATTTTTCAAAATTTTCAAAATTTTTCAAAATTTTTCAAAATTTTCGAAAAAATTTTCGCAATTTATCAAAATTTTCAAAATATTTCAAAATTTTCGAAATTTTTCAAAATTTTCGAAATTTATCAAAATTTTTAAAATATTTCAAAATATTTCAAAATTTTCGAAATTTTTCAAAATTTTTGATATTTATCGAAATTTTCGAAATTTATCATAATTTTCAAAATATTTCAAAAAATTTTTCAAAATTTTCGATATTTTTCAAAATTTTTGATATTTATTAAAATTTTCGAAATTTTTCAAAATTTTTGATATTAATCAAAATTTTCGAAATTTTTCAAAATTTTCGAAATTTATCAAAATTTTCAAAATATTTCAAAATTTTCGAAATTTTTCAAAATTTTCGAAATTTATCAAAATTTTTAAAATATTTCAAAATATTTCAAAATTTTCGAAATTTTTCAAAATTTTCGAAATTTATCAAAATTTTTAAAATATTTCAAAATTTTCGAAATTTTTCAAAATTTTCGAAATTTATCAAAATTTTTAAAATATTTCAAAATATTTCAAAATTTTCGAAATTTTTCAAAATTTTCGAAATTTATCAAAATTTTTAAAATATTTCAAAATATTTCAAAATTTTCAAAATTTATCAAAATTTTTAAAATATTTCAAAATATTTCAAAATTTTCGAAATTTTTCAAAATTTTCGAAATTTATCAAAATTTTTAAAATATTTCAAAATATTTCAAAATTTTCGATTTTTTTTAAAAATTTTCGAAATTTTTCAAAATTTTCGATATTTTTCAAAATTTTTGATATTTATTAAAATTTTCGAAATTTTTCAAAATTTTTGATATTAATCAAAATTTTCGAAATTTTTCAAAATTTTCGAAATTTTTCAAAATTTTCGAAATTTATCATAATTTTCAAAATATTTCAAAATTTTCGATTTTTTTTAAAAATTTTCGAAATTTTTCAAAATTTTCGAAATTTTTCAAAATTTTTTATATTTATCAAAATTTTCGAAATTTAGCAAAATTTTCGAAATTTTTCAAAATTTTCGAAATTTATCAAAATTTTCAAAATATTTCAAAATTTTCCAAAATTTTCAATATTTTTCAAAATTTTCGAATTTTATTTTATACTAATCAACATGCATACAGTATTCACGACCCATTACCTCTCGTCTCATTCGCTCGTACCCGAAAACTAATTTTTTTAGGTGGGGGAGTTTGTTGATATAATGGTGAGGCGAGCGGTAATGAGCGTGAATAGTGTTGACTGGTGTGAATAAGCCCATTGACTGTTTGTGAAACAGCTTTTTAAATACAAAGCAATACTTTTTTGCTATAATGATTGTTACTTTTGAGTAGATTTTCTTTTAGATAATTTTAAAGTCATTTAATGCTTCACCATATTCCGTTTTTTATTATAAAGACAAATAGTACACAAAAAAGTAAATACCAAAGTAAATATAATCAAAACTGCATTTTCATTATTATATTTTTAAAAGGGAATTATATTTTTAACAGGTAAAATTTCAAATATAACAACCTAATATATCTTTATTCATCACTCAACATTTATTATTATAAAAAATATGCTAAGTCTTATCTTTTAGTCATAACTTTTTAATATATATATATAATGTATATCAATAAATACAAGTTATTAATTTACTCAGTACAAGAGTTATATTTATTTCTTTAAAAAATATATAATAATTTAAAAAATTATAAAGTATGTAAGATTTTTATTTTGGAATATTATTGTTTGTCAATATTATTTGAAGTATAACTTTCATTTTCAGCCAACAATGCTTCATAACGACGTACTTCTACACTCAGCTGTTTTACAGCTGCAATATACTTTCTTTGATGATCCACCAATACCATTAATTGTTCATTTATTGTATCACGTTGTCGTTTTTCATCTGCAAGTCGACCCTCAACCTATCAAAATTATTAATATTTAATTAAAAATATAAAAAGTAAAACACTAAATGTAGTTTATTTCTTAATACTTTTCTAAAGTAACAAAACAGATTCAACATGTGGAGTTCATTTAATTTTACATCTACATATTATACCAAAAAGTTTAATATGAAATTAACAACACAAAAAAATTTACCTTTAATTTTGTTTGCTTTACACTTTCTACAATATTTTCAAATTGTTTAATAAATTCCTCTTTTCCTTCAGAAGACATCATTGCTCTAGAAATAAAAAGGAAATTAACAAACAATACATTGATAACATTTATAATATAAATATGTATATTAAAATATAATCTTATTTGTAAATAAACATACTCTCTGTAATTATCTAATATAGAATTAATTATTGAAAATTCTTTTGAAATGTACATTTTGGTATCATCTAAAGTATTGTAAAGCGTATAATATTGTTTTGTATCTTTCTGTTTTGTTGCCACTAAAAAGAAAAATCAAATAAGTAAATGATTTCAGTATAATTTATAAAAATTAACAGTATACCTTGATTATATAACTCTAAAAATCTTCTTTGATACTGTGCTATTTCTGCACGACTAGGAATATCATCTAACTTTCTTTGATATAAAGCTATTGGACGATTTAATTTGGCAAGCTCTAATCGTAATTTATTTACTTTTTCAGACTCTATGGTAATTTTACGTTCAAGTTCATTAATTTTTTGATCTTCATTTTTTGAATCAGCTACTTCCCTATAAATATGAATATTTATAGATACATACATACATATATATACACACATACATACACACACATGTATATATAAATACATATATGACTTCTTAAATACAAAATTCATTGTATCTAATACAAGTAAATAAATCTTACTTTATCATATTTTGATATTTTATTAATTCTTGTTGACATTGCTCTTTAAATAAATGCTCTTGTTCTCGTAAATTTTCATTCATAATAATAAATTCTTCTAGTTTTTTTACATCACTAAAAAAAAAAAAAATAACAATAACAGTAAATAAGTAAACACATTATCAACAACTACATACATTCAAACCCACAAACACAATTAAAAATATATATGTATATAACAATGTTCAAACAATGAAAATATCTAATCAAGTTCTAAATTAAATTAAATTTTAAAATGCCATAAAATAAAAATACTTTATAACTAATTTACTTGATATCATTTATTAAAAAATACTAAATAAGTAAAATATAATCTATTATAATCAAAAATAACTTAAAATCTAATATTTTCTAGAGAAATGTATATCTATACAAACAAATGTAACTAAACAGATTTTTTTACTTTTATAATAAACTTGATATAAAAAAATCATATCCAAAATTTAAATTAACTTTAATAAAATACCTACATACATACACATCACCATGTATCTGCAGTTCAACACAGAATCAGTAAGTATTTAAAGGACAAAAAAGTATTTTTTAAAATACTATTTAAACATACCTTGTATCATTTCCTCTTTTTAAAACCTGATCAAACTGAGTTTCAATTTCTTGTCTAGATTTCTTACTTTTTTCAAGTGTTTCATTTAATTCAATAACATTACTTTCTATCTTTTCTTTTTTACTTTTCAGTCTTAATAATCGTTCCTGTAACATTTCCTTTTGTGATAGCAATCCCATTAATTTTTTTTCTTCTCTACTTTTTAATCCACCATCCTAAAAAGTTACAGAAATAAAAACAATTTTAGAAAATTAGATATTTTTATAATCTATATTCTACTATTACAACATACCTTCATTTCTGCTTGTATTGCAGCATAATGATTCATTAACTCAACTTTTTCTTCAGAATCCAAATTTCCAAAGTCATCCTTTAATAGAAAATAAAATGGTAAGTAACAGTATTAATTTCTATAAAGTTACTTTTATTTCAAATTTTTAGTATGAGTCAAAATTTCAAAATACTTTTATCTAACAGAATACATCTACAATATTTTTTTTCAATATAAACTCTATAATTTTAACTAAAAGTTAATTATAAAATACAGAACATTGATGCAAGTATCAAATTTTGTTTGTTCAACTTAAAAAAATTCAATTTAAATTAAATATTGTTCCTAGAATTTGAAGAAAACTCTAACATAAAAAATAAAAAAAGTTAAAAAAATCTGATGAATATATAAAAAAAATGGTATGTATTTTATCTAAACATTATAGTTCAACTATAATTAAATCTATTAAGTACATAATCTGTATCAGTGAATTATAATACTGTAATAAAAAGTTAGCTATAAACTAAATAAAATTATACACATGCTTTATTCTGAAAAATAGTGAGGAAAGCAAATTCAAATAAAAATAATATAGTGCTGTTTTCTAAACAACTCTACTACAACATTTAATATCAAACAAAATATGTCATCACAGTACAATAATTATTCAACTACTTACAGAATATAGCCTACACTTCAAATTAAAATATTAATCTTTTCTGTAAAAACCTAAATTATATTTAAAATTAAAAATGTTGTGTTATTAAAGTTTCAATTTTAAAAATAACACTATAGCAATTTTTTTAAGTAATCAAATTTTTAGTCCAAGAATGTTTTCTTAAAAAAAGAAGTTAATCTTGACAAAAAAATATAAACCATTATTGTAATAAATTAAGTTTAAAAAATTAAATATTTATTTTAACATTTGAATTATGACTAAAAAGCAATATACTAATAAAAAGTCAATTTAATAATAATAAATATACTATTTTTAACTTCAGATACAAGTATTATATCTTACAATTACATATTTAAATATATATAAAAAAAAATAAAACAACAATACCTTTTCATCCATTAATGACATATTTTTAAGAAGTTTTTCTACTCGCAACTGAAATAAATCATGCACACAAAAATATTAATATACACAAAAAAAAAAAATATAATTTTAAGCAATATGTGTATATGTAAAAAAAAAACACCTCTTCAGTTTTACGTTCATCTAATGTCTCCTGAGGCACTGACTGCTGTGATGTTAATTTACTTAAATCAATAACAGGACTTCTATAACCATATTCTAATAAAGTAACTTGAACTCTATCTAGTTCTTTTTGTGGTGGTGCATTTTTAAGACGATAATGGCGTTTTGGTCGGTAGGTTTCACAAACCGGTTTTACATTATAACTCATTTTTTCAGTTCTTTCATTACTAATTTTTTCTGTTTCTAAAGAATATATCTTGTTAAACTGATTTACTGCATTTAATCGGACAAAGTTGAAGGTTTCTGAACGAAATTCCATAGATGTTTTCACTAGCCACTAAATATATTTTTAATTAGGTTACATTTTTAGAACAAAAACACTCAGTACTTACTTGAATAACTGGAAATATATGGATAAAATCTAAACCTTGAATCTGATGAGGTTCAATTCCAAAAGGACATTTCATTTTTGGTAATAAAGCAACAATTTTTTCTGTTAACGCACTAAATAAATATATAAACATATTTAAATCATATACTTAATGTAGAGATGAGGTGATTTAAATAATACTGCTTACATTTTTTGACCAATTGTTGAATTTTCTTGAAACAAAAAATCTACATCTACATCGAAATTGCACGATTCAATACACCAAGTCATGCCACCTACAACCTAATAATTATTAATTAACATAAAAATGTCATACGTAATTACAAGAAATCTAATTAAAATTTTACCCTGTCGAATTGTGATAATCCTTTAATACGTGCACGAAAATAACCTGCAGCTACTAACAAATCAACTATTTCTTGAAATTTAATTAACTGTTCTTCATTTTCTCGTACTTCCACCTTTAATTAATACCAATGACGTGAATAATATTTGGATTTAATAAAAACATATAACCTCACCTCCACTTCATTTCCATCCCCATCTTGCCTTGTTGAAAGTTTAATATTTGTTTTGAATTTAGGGAAAATGTCCCTTGGAATCATTGTCACTTGGTGTTGAACACCATGAATTCCTTATTTTTAAATATTATTTACACTAACAATCAAGATTCAACACTCAGAATCATTGCTTGAACACAAGACCACAGCCTTGTGACACTTCAACATTTACTCCATCTCATGTTAATAAGAGTTGTCACTGGTTGCAATTGGTTCGAAAAATTTCAACAGTATGAAATTCATTTAGGTGTATATAAATATAAATTCATTTAATAGGTGTATGTGTGTATTTAAATTATCTCTTTTTAAGTTTTAATATATAAACATTTTAATTATATAAGGCATAAAATATATATTTTTTTAAATTTTATTCATTTTGTATTAAAAAAATGACAAATTATTTCACAATACCAATAATTTATTGTGTAGATTTTAATTAATTTAAAATACAATATATGGGATTTAAAAGACAATGCTATATGATCTTTCTTTAAAAATACACCGTAAAATATCAAAGTTTTTATTAATTAAGACTTATTTTTACTTTTTAACCATTACTAATAATAGATTTATTAGTGCACCTGCAGGAATAAAGTTAAATCAATGTCATTGTTCGATTTTTATCATGAGAACAATTACATCTTTTAATAATATGTTTTCTGAAATAATAATATTTAACAATTATGTGAGTGATTAAAATGCTTGTTAAAATAAATTCTTACCATCAAGTAATTTCTTTAAAACAGTGTTTTATAAAACTGTGTACTATATTTTTCCAAGGTAACACTGGTAATTATACCAAAACTTGGATTTAAGATGGTTTTAATTAAATTTTTTGGACAAATGAATCTTCTAATTTTTAAAACCCTAAATCATGTTTTCTCTATTTATTTAAAAAATTTAAAATACACTACATAAAACTTTCAATAAATTTAATCTAGGATTTCTTTATGGGGCTCTGGTAGAGTTCAATTTATCTGTTCTAAGGAAGTAGTCTAACTAGATTTTTAATTTACAGTATAATAAACAAACCTTAAATTATTACAAAAAGTAAGAAATAAAAATACATTTAGTGTATTTTTGTACAGCAAAATTATCTGTTTAAAAAAATAACTATTTCAAGGAAGAAATAAATTTATGGTTTCTATAACATTTAAATATATTTTTCTAGATTACAAAAAAAAACTGATTTATGTAAATAACATGTTTATTTTCAAACATTTAAAAAAAAATAAGTAAAATAAACTTATTGGATATTAATCTACAATAGAAACTTTTACGAGAAGAAACAATTATACTAATATATAGATTTCATTAAATTTAACATAACTGATAAAAATACTTTTGCATTTCACTATTATTTTTATGTTTTAAATTATTCTTATCTATAAAATTTAAATGGACTTTACATTTTCAGTATTGGTATATATATTTTACTTAAAGTAATTGTAAGTTGTTTATATATTAAGATAGTATGTACAGTCTTTTGCAGAATACACACAGAGCCATTACTTTTATTTATAGATTAGGTAATATTTTCAAGACTTTCAAATCATAAATGTTATGATACTTATACTTTTTATTTAGTTTTTTCTAATTGAATTTAACATTTATGACAAAATATATAGTTTGAAAATTAATAAATTGCAATTTATACAAACTATTAAAAGTATGTATTTTCTACAATAATCATATAAATATCATTTATAATTTTAATATGATTAAAGTATAAACACAAAAAGTCAATTGATAAAATAAATTGGTGTAATAATTAAAATTATATTTATATTGAATTTTTATATTTTGACATTTTTTTTTTAATATTGTACTCAAACAGTTTATATTACATTCTTTTTAATTGCATAATAATTTATAAAGAATTTAAATTAAATTTTGAATATCACAAATTCAAGAAATTTACTATCAAATTATTAACAATATCTTATTTTACTAGAAGCATTCAACAGTAATAAAAAATTGTAAGTACAAAATCATCTATAATGAAATATAAACAAATAAAATTCAGTAAAATAATAAATATTACAAGAAAATAATCATTAAAGTTTTAACTTAATTAAAACAAAATTAAATTAACATAACTTTTACATTAAAGTATAGAAAATGTTTTTTAATTTTTATTTCATTTTTTCAAATTTGTAATATGTTATTTTTTACTTTATAGTTTTCAGAAGTTGGGAAATTTTCAGTAGTATGAATAATTTTATGATTAATTAAAAGACACTTTTAAGAAGTGTATGTATATTCTTTTTGTATTTCTTTCATATGTGATTTAAAAAAATAGTTAAGCATTTAGATTAACATTTAAAAAAAGTAAGTGTAAATTTTAAAAATATCTCATAGTATACCTATAAAAATAAATGACATGGCAAACATTTAAATATATATCATATATAAAAGGGCTGAATGAAATTTTATACACACATATATATATATATATATATATATATATATATATATATATATATATATATATTTACATTAATATTTACAAGGAATGATTGAACTTTTCCACATGGGATAAAATACTTTATTCTATACATAAAAGTAGTAACAGTAGTACAAAACACATAACCACATTTGAATGTTTTAAGTATATAACGTTCACATATAATACCACTACATTAAACCTAAACTGAATATAAATAACTTTCCAGTTTAGATTTTGGTGCAGGTCGAGTAAAAGGTGAAAACCATCCAAGAGAAAATCGTCCAAATACTGATTGTATACTTTTCCATCGTGACTTTTTAACCCATCTGGCTTCTTCTTTTTTGAGTTGCTCAATTCCTGTTTCATCATTCCAGATAGCTTGTAACTGAGTCCCTAGCATAATAGCTGTGAAAATTGCAAAAAGCAATGCTTCAAAAACAAGAAATAAAAGTAAAACAACTGTTGCTGGTGGTGAATATGTTGAACATTCTTTCCATTCATGCCGAATACACGTGATAAATTGATTGACAGAAAGAAATAATGCATGAATTGAAATAGCTGCAATATAAAACTGGAAAAAATAAATATTAATTATATATAAATTCAAATAAGAAAATATAATTGTGTAAATATTGATATATATATATATATATATATATATATATATATATATATATATATATATATATATATATATATATAAATATATGTATGTATGTATGTGTGTATGAAATAAGAAATCTGATTACAATAAGTAATTTGATATATTACATTTTAAACATTGGAATAAAAAATCATTGTTATAAAGTTTATTTAATATTAATATTAAAAGAAGTCAATTTTAGTTTATATTAAAAAAAATTCATAATTAATATACTTACAGTAAATAATACAAAATATTTTTGATTGTTTTCTCCAACACAATTATTTACCCAAGGGCAGTGATGGTCCATTTTACGAATACATCTAAATATTTTTTTTTTTTATTAATTAAAATAAATCAATTTAATATTAATTGACAATTACATAAATATAAATCTATTACCGCTGACAAACAGAACAATGATGTGCTCTTTCTGGTTTAATACTACAACACTTTGGACACTTAAAAATTACTTGGCCTTCTTTAAATCCCATTTGTTTGATCATATCTTTGGTAGCATTTCCTTTTGGTACAGCGCCCTCAAATTGGATAAATAAGCTATTAATTATTAATATTATTTAGATTACTATTTACTTACTGGATCAGTGCACATGGTTCTTAAATGTGAAGCTAATGCCATAAAGGAACCAATATTGAATAATATCATATTTGTAATGCTATATATGGGATATGAACTTGGGAGAAGCATAACATACATAACAACAAACTCTGCATACAGTATAAGTAACCATGTTAAAACAACACATATTATCCCACATATATCTTTGATACACCATATCTTTCCCGCACAACAGCGATTGTGTAAATCTATTTCGTGTCTAAATGTTTGGTATTCATACTCCATGTTGTATATACCGATTGTTGTTTAATTTGGGATAACCTATACATAACGATAATAAAAACTATCTCTCCAGGCTACAAATTTGGTCACTTCCTTCATACTTTTGAATACTTAATAAGCGTGCCATTAGTTCAAAATGTTTTTAAATACTTCTTATTTGACATTTAGGTCCTTTATTGACTGACGCAAGGTGTGTCAGCTGATTTAATTTTCTAGTTGCAAATATACTCAAAAGGTTCGTTGTTATCGATTCATTTAACAACGTGGAAATCGTGGAGATTTTGTTGTAAAAGTATTTAATAAGTAATTGTATTATTTTTTCGCAATGGCTGTAAGTTTATAATATTCTAAAAATATATTTGTACCTAAATGTGAATTTTAATTAATTCATCTAAAATTTAATTTAATCTATTCAATTTATTATATTTATATTTAATAAAAAACACTTCCCTTTTTAGCCACAACAAAAAGGGAAACAAGCTACAAAGGGTGCAAAGCAAATAGTTGCAGAAAATAGTGCAACTTTAAGTTTTTACAGAAACATGGCAATTGGTGCCAATGTAATTGCACTTATAGGGTTTAGTGCTTTTAATACTATAAACATTGTAAGTGTGAAATTTTGTAATAGTCGATATGAATATAGTTTACATATTACTTTCAGAGTTTATTTTTATTCGCTGCTATTGCTTATATATCAAGTTATCAATTTGCAGCGTATATGGCTCGACCAACTTATTCGGATTCTGGCCAGTTATTAGATAGTGGTGTTGATTTAAATATGGAAGGAGGCATTGCAGAGTAAGATATTTAAATAAAATTAAATTAATTGATTTAAAAACATAAAACGAGTAAATGATCATTTGTATGAAACAAGTTTCTTTTTATTATGGTTTCTTCATAGTTTATATTTGTAAAATATAATGATTTATTAATTAAAATAAAATGTTTTCTTTTTTAGGCATGTTAAAGATCTTATTATATTAACAGCTGGCTGTCAACTGTTGTCTTTAATATCAAATTATTTCTGGCTGTTATGGTTACTTGCACCTATAAGAGGATTATGGATACTATGGGTAAATATTTTATCGCCATGGTTCTTCCAACAGCCAGATACAAATCCTGAGATAGATGAGAAAAAACAAAAAAAATTGGAAAGAAAAATGCGGAGGCAACGTTAATGTATTTAATTTTGTTTGTATGTGAAGTAATTTATTTTTACACTAATTTGTGTGATAATTTTAAGATTTTATGGACAAATATATTTGTATTAAAAACATTTATGTTATTATTTATTGCTAAACATTTTAAACTACATCCTATTTTTATTTTACTATGATTTTATTTTTTCCTGTAATATTAATAATCTTAAATCGAAAATAGAATTTTTTATATATAATTGATATTTAAAATGCAAATCACTCATATATATTTGAAATCTACAAATCATCAAATATTTAGGATTTATAAAAATTATTCAAATTATTAGTTAAAAAAACATTTCATTTATCTAATTCTAGTTGTTAATAAATATAAAAAATCATATGTAAAATAGACTCATTTTTGATAAATAATAATTGAAAAAAGCATATGAATTCAAAAAGAAGTACTATTTAATTAAATAATGTGTTTTATATTTAGAATGAGAACTGAATTAAAAATATATAAAATTTTATTGAAATTTAATTAATTTTGTATTTTTTTAGAGAATTGAATAATATGTATTGAAGTTTTTATCTAATGTATTTTTTTAATAATTTTAAAAGAAATTACATATAATATAAATATATAAGACCTAATATAAAGAATCCATTATCAATACATTCAAAAATTTAATTACAATAATTTGATTTTACAAATGATATTATTTTAAATTTAGCAGTGTATTAGAATGTAAATAAAAATGTTTAGAATTATCAATTTACTTTGGTGGTGCATATTCTTGAATGTAAAGTAAATCAATATACTCTTAAAATCATTCTTCTATTTTGTATGCAACTAAATACACATTTTTTTGTTATGCAATTGTAATTTGAAATATGTAGTAGCATTCTAAAAGTCCATTCTAATTTTTAGAAAATTCAAATTTAATCGTTTTATATGCAAAATGCATTTATTAGATTATATATATATATATATATATATATATATATATATATAAATGTATATATATATAATAAAAACTAATATACTTTAAAAAAAAACTATTAAAAATAACTTTTAAAAATATCACAATATATTTTTTTTATTTAGCAATTATATTGGCTGGAATATAAAATGAAACTTTTAGCATTTATTTTTATTGGAACTCTCAAGAATGTTAAAAATCTGTTCTCTCTGTTAAGAAATGATTTTTTTATTTAACACAAATTTTGGAATAAGTAAATATTAAATAAATGTTGCTAGGAAAATAGTAGTTAAAGAAATTAAAATATCTAAAATTTAAACTTTAATACCAGTCGAAAATTTATTATAAAAAATAACCGAACTTGAAGAACGTAAGTGTATATTTAATTGCTAAGTAAAAATAATTGCTTTTTTCAAATTTTATACTCCTGTTTTTATTTGTCGGAGATCATATTTATCTTATAATTTTCAAAATAAATATTTCAAAGTTTCTTAATGTTCCAGTATTCTTTATATCCAAAACTCAGTGCTTAATTATTATTGACTTAAATTATTATTGGTGTTTATTGTTTATGGATACATCTACATCAAACTTATTAAGAAAAAATATACGACATTACAAAAAAACACAATAAATTGGTGATATTAAACTGAAAGCAGCAAATTGAATTACTAGGAAATAAAACACATGTACTAACTATATTACGAGTATGTACATAAGAAAGTAGATAATAACACCGGAATTGATGAATGTGCTTGTTATAATTACATAATTTTTGCAAAGTAGTCAAACTTATTATATTGTTATGTGCACTTATATTCGATAGCATTTTTTTAATATATTTTAATATTGCTTATTATCTATAATACATTAAAAACCTATCGTGCGCTATAAGAATAAAAATGCTGTTATAAAATATGGTTTTACAGTACAGTGTTTCCTATTATATTGTCACTGTTGATAATTGATGTAGCATTAAAAATATTTTTGTAATTTTATTATTCAATTTTTTTTAATTTTTTGGTATTTATAAATTATTTATATTTTTTAAAAAATCTGTATTTAAAATGTTATTATTAATTAATATAATTGTAGATTTTAAAATTATTACTTAATATTCATTACTTCATTCACGTATAATTGAGAATTTTATAAAAAACAATTCTATTAAAATATTTTGCAAATATATATATATATATATATATATATATATATATATATATATATATATATATATCTTTAATGGAAATATATGATTACATATTTATTTATGAAATGAATTGATGTAGCTTATGAAAATAAAAAAATAATTAAGTATTACAACAAAAAGTAAGTTTTAAATCAAAAATATCAAATGTTCAAAAACATTGTAGTTTTTGTACATTTACTTACATATATAATAGCATTTAAAACGTTTAATCAAAAATCTCTAACATTTGTTATTTGTTACAACTTGAGTATCAAAAATCTGTCTTTTCTTTGCAACGAACAATTAAAATATGTTAAAGAAATAAAATTTTGAAAATTGCAAGCTCATAAGTAGTTCTACTTCACTGCATGATGAAATAAACATATTTAAGTTAAAATTCAAGTACAAAATTAATAATCATAAAGTACGAGAAATTTAATAACAGAGATTAAAAAGATCAGTAAGAACTACAAAATTATAAAAAATGAAATTCAACCATTTAATTAAATAATTTAAAATGTATTTCCGTCATGTTAATTCTTTCTGAGAACATTATTTTCTACGAGAATTCAGTAATGTTCGAATAGCATGTCATCAATATATTTATGATAATTGTACTGTCTGTTAGGGTTAGTGATTATCAATCTTTATAATATACTAAAAATTTATAGTATAGAAGTTCTGATAAGTATATGTTTATTTTTGTAATGTTTAATTATTTTTTTAACATTTTAGAAAAATACATATATATATATATATATATATATATATATATATATATATATATATATGTACATGTATTATATATATATATATATATATATATATATATATATATATATATATAATTATCTTGAAATAATTTTTAACTATTATTGTATAAGTTAAAAATTATTGTAATTTTTGATATACTGATTATTCAGTTTAAATATATAATTAAAATTGTAAACCTTATTTGAAAATCAATAATAATATAGTAGGACTTTTAAAAAAATGTTTGGTTAAAAAATATTTTTGCATGCAATTGCATGTATATTAGTAAGAATAAATATAATCGTGTTGTTTTTTTTTTGTATAATTAGTATAAATAAATTTGAAGAAGTATTAGAGAAAAGTTTATGTAATTACGGAAGTACATCATTTACCTTAAATATCATAAAGAGAAACATAAATGCGGAGAAAATTGAAAGGAAGAAAATAAATTGTTCTTTTTAATGTCTTTTTTTTGTATTAGAGATTTAATGCACTTAATGTAATTTACATTATTATTTCTAAAAAATAAATACATAACAACGCAAAAATGTTTCCAATGTTTACAAACCACTAGAAAATTAATTATTAATTAAATAATATTATTAAGTAGGTTTGATTATTTAACAATTATATGATTAGAATTAATGTAAAGAAAAATCTCTATTAGCAAATTTTAAATTACAAAAAAGAATTTATTTGGATTTTAACGGCCCTAAATGTACATACACACTCACACATTCACATATATATATATATATATATATATATATATATATATATATATATATATATATATGTATGTATATGATAAATATTTATTAAATGTAATAATTATTATATTATAGATAGATATATAAAAATATATTTAATATAAATATATGTATTTTATGTGTCAAAGAATAGAGATTAGAATAATATTATCTTATCAATGAATGAATAGATTTTTTAAATTTATCTTCAGAATTATACTACTTGATAGTATTTTTCTAAAATCATTACTAAATAGATAATATTATGTAAAAAAATATCTTAAAATTGCTCTTTATTATATTTTCAGTATTAAAGTCTGTTAAAAAAGATTATTTATCGAAGATTTTTCTCAAAAAAATATTTGAATGGAAAAATGTGGCTTTCTAATGAAATTTAATATTGTTTGTTTGTTAAAAAAAATAAACAATAGATTAGAAATCAGTTTATTGTTAGAAATAACACTATTTATAATCTTTATATAAAATTCAAATAATGTTTAGTTGTATGATTTAAATAATAAAATCTTTTTATAACTGAATCATGAACAAGTAATTCATAATTGAAATTTTTAGTAAGTAAAATGGCAATAAAATGTTAGATTTTGTATTATATCAATAATGACTGAAATTATCAAAGTTTTTATTTTTGAAACATTTCCTTCATTAACCCTTAGATTTATATCATTGCAATCGTAAGATAATTGTGTTATCTACGAATTAGTTTAAAATATTAAATGTTTATATATATTGTAATTACGATATTATTTTAAAAAACATTATTAACATATAGAAGAGTTTTGCAACTCGATTCAAACTTAAAATAACATAAATAAAAGAAAACATCCAATGTCACAATAACAGTAGCGTAAATAAACAAAAAATAATTTAAACATAAGTTAAAAATATTGCTTTTACATGTTTGTACGCTTTGTTACTAATACAAACCTGAGATATTCATTATAAGTAGTGCACTTTATGTAAAACAGAAAATACATTTTATTTATTATTAGAAAGAGACAAATTTACTAGATGAATAATGATAAAATGCACTTATAAAACATGTGTTTACCTTTATTTTTTTCGCCAAGTATAATATTGGTGAGGGAATCACAACGGCGAACGAATAATCTGATGGACGATTCGTACATGAGTTGTTTTAAGTCAGTTTAAGTCTGACATCCAAGAATTATCTTTACTTTGTTGTGGCACTGAGGCAAAGTTTTCATATATTCTTGTGTCATTCTTAGTCTTTCGATTTGTTTACTTTTGTTGGTAAGTGAAAATTATTTATTAGTTTATACATTTTTAAAAATTCATATTTGATGTTAATTTTTTTTTAATTTAAATAAAAAAATAATTTTAATTTCATTATGAAGAACAATTCAAAAAATCATTATATATATAAGATACAAAACAAATATTATTTTGTAATCATATGAAAGTGAAAATTAAAGTTAGTAAAAATGATTTTTCGAAAAAATTTTGCACAGTTTTTTTTAAATAATTGAAAATTTAGGAATAATTGTTGTAAATTTTTAAATTTATTATTTACACAAATTATATTTTTGTATATTTATATAAAATAATTTTCTGTTATTTTTTATAATTATGATTTGGAAATGTGACTAGATTTATTCGGAGAAAAAAATATTTATATAATTTAATTTTTACTAGTTTTGATTTATTTATTTTATTATTTATTATAATCCAAAATTTTTATAAATAACATTAAATACGTACAGAATTTCAATAAAGTTTTTTTTATGTAAAGGGAAATAAAATTCACAAGAATTATTTCAAAGAATTACAATATCTGTATATTTTTTTAAATTTATTTAAAATAATTATAAATATTCTGAAAACTTTATTACTAAGATGAAAAATATTTTGAAAAACCGGTTTTTACATTTATCGTTAAAAACCTTGTTACATTCTTAATATTTAATAGCATAATTTTGTTTAGCAACATTAGTAAGTTAATTAAACAGGTAAACTATTTACAATTTAGGATGTAGGTGTTTCCACTTAAACCGAATATTAATAAATGAAAATTAACAAGTTTATACATATTCATATACTCATATATATAATGAAAATTATTTATGAAGAAATATTAACATATTGATATCTATAATAATAATTCTTATTTCAAATAATATATATGAATGTACAAATTTAATAAATTGTAAAAACGTGAAATTTTATTTACTAACAATTATATATAAAATTTCGTAAGAACTCTCTTCGAAATTTTCAATAACTCTGGGGCAATGCTGCAAGGCTAATGTGAAAGTGGAAGTATTTTATCATATTTTTGCTAACAGCATTTTACAATAAAATGATAAATGAAAACACAATAGTCCATTTCTTATTAAAAATAAATATTACACCATTTTGAGGAAGGTGTGGTTATTTCTTCACACGAAGCTTAAAATTTAAATAATTTTAAACAAGTCGGTTTTGAAATATTTTTGTTCTAAATTTTCCGAATTGACAAGTAGCTTAAAATTGGAAATTCTGAAAATTTAAGTTAAGTTGCTGAAAGACGTTTGGTAACATTTCAAGTGCCATAATTGTTAATTTTTTATAAATATAATAATATAAACATTAAGTTTTGAAATTATTTTTATTACAATATACTTGATTTATTGCTTAATAGATATCTCATAGATATCGACATCATGTATTAACTCATAACATTGAACTAACACGTTGTTTGTAAAAATAACAAATTTTATTTTCGATTATGGTAATAATTTGATCATTTATAAATAAAACATGAGTTTTTAACCATGAAAAGTTCAAGAATTAATTAATCATTAGTGTATACATTAGTTTTATTTTAGTATATGATTAAACCTTAGGTCTAAATGTCAATAACATTTTTTTATAAGTAACTTCTTTACTTCCGGTTGTAAGTACCTTTATATATAATATTCAATTTTTTATTTCATTTTATTTGTCAATGAAAATATTTTGAGAAAAATAAATGAAGTATATTGAATTTACTTTATAAATTCGATTTCAACAATGTGGTGTTTGATAATTAAAATTAAATATTTTTTTATAATTACTAAGAATGTATATTATATATTATATCTGCCAACATAAAAACAATATTATTTGATGAAAAATGATTAAATGTATATATCTTTTTTTAGATATGAGTAATTTTTATGTTATTTGAAAAATCATCAACACGAAGTATTAATTATATGCTTAAATGTTATTTTTATAAAGACTATCATTTAAAAAGATTTTATTAGAGTATTTAAAAATTACCAATTGTTCACACTTTACTTTTTGTGGATATTATAATGACCGTGTTACCATTTTCGGAATTGAATTGAAAAAAATATTTATTAATTCGTATTTTATATGTTTAATATTCGAAAATAATAACATTTCATTGAAATGCACATAAAAGGAGAAATAAATAGTTATGAAATATTTTTATAGCATTTTCTGTTATGATAACGATTTGCTTTAAAAAGTGAACGGGTTTATTAACGCACTTGGGTGATACTTTATTTCAGAAATAAATGATAATTTAATATTATAATTTTTTGTATGTGATATTTAAACAAATATAAAAATATTATGATATTTCTATGCTTCTATCTTTGCTATAAAAACAAAATGAGAAATTGTTCTAGAAATTTTTATATATGAATAATATAATTAAAAAAATAACCTAAATAATATTAGTGTTACTTTTTCAGTTAAATTATATTTAATCATAAATGTACAATAGAAATGAATTAATATTTTGAATAAATAAATTGTAAAAATTAAAATTCTTTTCTTAAAAATATTTTTAAATTTGCATATTTATGAAAAAAATATATAATTAATTTAAAAGAATAACATTCCAGTCTACGATTCAAAAAAATATATCATACCCATATATTCTTGTATTATAATTATGTACTCTAAGCTTATAATTAATATTTATACCCATAAAAAAATTGCGTTGCGAGCAGAATTTATTTTCCAACATATCTAAATTCATGGTCAATTGGTGAGTTTTACGTTTAAATTCTTGTTTACTGAGATTGTGGTTTCTTGTTATAGAACAAGTTTGGAATGAATCTGTTATTAATACTCAAAACCTGTATCAAAATGAAACACATGTATTCGATGAGTAAATAAGTTCCTACGAAGGGCCATGACATTCAGGTGCGTGTGCCTAAATTGGTATTGTTAAAATTCAATAACATGTCAATATTTCAGTTTTATGATTTCCGCGTTGGGATTTTTCTAGATTTTTAATGATTCAAATTCTTAAAAATATTGATAAATAATTTTATAGATATAAAAAATAATTTATATAAAATTATTAGTATTGAAAATCTTAAGAAAATATAATGTGCGAAATGGAACTAAATTTGAACTACGTAATATATAGTTAATCATTTAGTTATATTTAAAGAAGTCTTAGTTAAATGTTTTGTAATACAATATATAGATACACTTAGGAATGAAAAATGAAATTATAATTTATATTTTGCCATTTTGAGTTTAAGAATTAAAAAAAATGGTAGGTTATTTATTTATTTATTTTTATTTAAAAAAGATATTTCTTAATCTTACTGCATTCAGATTAAATAAAATTTACATATAAGCATATTAAATTTTTAATACCTGATAAACTATTGCTTAGATTTCATCATTGCATTCTACAGACATTTTTTAATTGCAGTAAACAAAATTCATAAAATTGTTATTAAAATATAGTAATTAAATAATACTTATTTTATTTTTATTCTTGTAATTATATTTAAATGTTAATAAATTCATAAAAAATTATTAAGTCAGTATTTATATATTTAATAATTATAACAAGAAATTAAATGAAATATACAAAAAATTGAATGGCATGAATGCTTTCCATGGTCAGTTCAATAAAAATATTTTTTATTGGTTAATATAGATTTTATGCATATGTATCTCTCTCTCTCTCTATACATATATATATATATTTTCCATAGATTAATTTTCTGAATATAAATTAATTTTGTTAATATTAATTTTTGATTACATCATATGATGACATGTGAATAACTAAGTCCATATATAATACGAACTACACAATTGCAAAAAACTGAAATTTATTAAGTTTTTAGAACAATAGTTTTAATTAATATTACAATTAGGTTTTAAAATAAATCACATTTAATTATTTAAAAAAATATATTTATGAATTTAATATATCATTGTTATTTATAGTTAATCATACAATTAAACTATTGTACATATATAAGGGTTAAATACTGTTTATCATATTGACATTTGTAGATATATTACTATTTAAAAATATTTTTATTATGAGAAATTTTATTATTTTATATGGATTTGGGGATTTAATGATAAGGTGCTTGAGAAACAAGTTTTTGTATAAGTCAAATTGTTGAATTTAATTCTCATAAAATTATTCTGTTAATTAAATGATTTAATTGAATTTTCATAAAACCTTAACAATAACAATATATAATATTAGCATATAGTATTTGAAAAATTCGTTTAGTTTTATCATATCATCAAAAATTATTGTTATTTCATCATGAAATGGTCAAAGTACAAAATAGGTTATTTTTTATTTTTTAAAGTTTTTTTTTGTCAACAAAAATAATTCTGCATTTTTATGTTAGTCAGAGTTCTGAGAAGATTATTTCAGATCATTATAACAAATTAATTGATTATTAATTAAAACTAATGTAAATTCATTTTCATCAACTGCTTTGAATATGAGCAACTCTCATGAGTTTCGTATATTTATATTTTGTGTAGACAATGATTAGTAAAATTTTTACTTCCTTGTGTTACAAAAAAACCATATAAAAACAAAGTTATTGTTTTTATATATTTATGTAAATTTTTAATATCTCAAAAAATAATTTATTAATCAGTAAAGATAAATATAAAAATTTAATTATACATATACATATTCAACGATTTTATAATTTAGAAGCAAGATAATGCGTATTAAAATGGAATTGATATTTTGAAAATATGTGTTTCAGTTCCATATAACGCAAATTTGATATATTTAAATATATTTTAAACGTTATATGTCTTTAAATTTTAAATGATGATATTGCCTTTGAAATATACCTTAAAATATATGCATATATGTAATTTTCATATATTATAACTTGAAAATTGTAGTAATGTATAAGCTATAATTTATGAAATGAATTTATAATTTATAGTTTACATTTTTATTTAAAAATGGAGTTGTTAAATATTGTTTATATTAAGATATTAAAGAAGGTAAATGTGTAATTTGAAAATTAATAACTGGCCATTTCAATGAAATAATTTTGTATTGTAATTATATTAATTAAAATAAATATATTAATAGAGATTAATATAAAATTTAGGAACAAAATAATAGTTCATTAAATTGATTCGATACATTTTATTACTTTAATAGCAGGCTTTTAGAATTTTTCAATACATTTTCTTATACATAAATATCTATTATTTGCACATACCCTTGCAATATTCTTTATAAAATATTTTTTATGAATTATCCAGATAAATACTTGCATAAAACTCATTTATGATCTCTAAAAGTGTTTATACATATAAATATTTGTTCTTATTATAAATCGCGTTACAACAGCCTTTAAAAGTCCTTGACTTCTTGCTTGACAGCTCTTGACTTTCATTTCGTTCAATTATTTTCTATCTGAAGCTGTCTGCTAGGTTAAACAAAAAGATTTTTATACTTTAGGGTTGTTAACCCGATACTTGATTTTCAACCTACTAACTTAGATTGTTTGTCTTAATGTAGTTTTTCTTTATAGATCATTAATATATTTATATATATATATATATATATATATATATATATATATATATATATATATATATACCAGGAATTTATACTTGTCCATGTTTCATTTAATATTATTACAGAAATGACATATTCTTAATAAGACAATTTGAATACGTCATAGAAAGAAAAATAAATGTCTATATTGAAACAAACTTACAAATATTAAATTCTGTTATAAGAAATAATTTTCTAGGAAAATACAAATACTGAATTGTACGCAGAATTCGTTAATTAATGAAAATAGTATTTATAATTTTGTTTTTGTAAGATGTATAAAATATGTTTAATTGGTATTTCATTAATTGAACAATGGTAATATTAAATATTAAAAAAATAGTTAAAACTATTTTTTGCTACTATATATATATAAATATTAAATGACATTTAATAAAAAATTTAATGACCATGTAACAATTATTTTTTGTTTATTATGATTATAAAAAAGAAACAATGTGCAATAATTTTCTTCTATAATAAAAACACTTATTCATTTTCATAGTGAAGAGTACTTTTAAAAAGATATTTCAAGTACTTCAAGATTTAATTTCATAATTTTTAAACATCGGTTTCTATGAATAAATATTGCGTTTTTACATAAACATGCATGCATACATACATACATACATATATATATATATATATATATATATATATATATATATATATATATATAAATATATATATATATATATATTCTATACAGTGTCTTGTACTTATGTTTAGAAATGTTTAATATAATGTAATGCTTACATAATATTCACAATTGCTTGTTTAACACTTTTCTTGTTGATGTTTATTTATTTTCAATTGTTATGTTTGATTACTTATGAAATATTATTAAAAATTTTGAATTTTTTATTATTAATACATGCTGATTTGCTTATTTGGAACATAACATAATAACAAAATGACAATGTCATATTAAAAAAATGTTTTTAGTTTTGTATATGTTATCGATGTATAATTAACATTGACATATTTTGGATTTCATTTTAAATATTGCTACTATTAGATATATAAATAAATTATATATCTATATATATATATATATATATATATATAATATTTATTAAAAATTTAAAATAATCAGTAAAATTATTGTTTTATTCAAACAGATAAAATTAGTATTTCCTATAATAATAATATTATTAATGCCAATTAATGAATTTATTTTTGCATAGATTATCAAAATATATTTTTTTAACATATGTATATAATGCAAACATTTTTTTTTACATTTAAATTTTGACTCTAAAATATTTTTCAATGAAAAATTTTGCTTTATATTTTAAATGCCAATATATATTCATTTTTTTCTTTGGATATTTTTTAGAATATATTCTGAATATTTATAAATTTAAATTTTCTTAAAAAAATATCATTTACATTTATTTTAAAATAACACACAACAATTAATACAATTTTGTAGTGCGATTATAAAACTCTGTTAATTTATCCACAAATATTTACAAGGTCTGTGTCAAAAATTTAAAATTTATTTTTTATAAGATGAATATAAATACAAGCTTTTTTTTGGAAATACTTAAAAAAAAATAATTCATTATTTTGTATAAATCAATATTTAATCAATACGATTAGAAAACTATATTTTTATTATTTTATTTAAAAATATTTTATTTGAAATAATCTATCTTTTATAATAAATTGAATAAACGAGATGAACGACTTTTATAAATAACTGTAGATTATTTCATTAACTTTTATAAATTACGAAATAACAGTTTGTGTTCACCTTCAAAATAAATGAAGCTGGCCTTTATGTCAAATAATACAGTGAAATTTATATTGAAGGTAAGTTCAATAACCTGAACTATGAATTATGTTATGATCAATAACTTTTTTTTCATTTATCATATGACATTTCTGTGAATATAGATGTTCGAGAAACATAGAAACGAATATTTTTAATTAATTCAAGTAATATGAGAAAGATGTAATTAAATATATTAAGAATATATATTCTACTATTCAGTAATTTGTATAAAGATTGCATTTTTGAAAATTAATTATGTAATTTATATATTTAAAAAATTAATTTATTTTTTATGTAAATTATTTCATGTTCTGAAGATAAATTTATTAACTGATCACTTTTATCATTCACTATCACTTTCATAATAAAAGAAGGCATCACAAGGTCAGAATTAAACTCATATCTCCTAGATTGCAGTTCATTGCATTAACTATTTGACATTGACTAACTTAAAACCTGTTTTTATGATACTTTTTCAATGATGTTTTTTCCTGTTTCAAATCATTTTGAATGTAGAAATAGAAATTATAAATATTTGTTTAAGAATTTCTTAAAAAAAATTTACTTTTCATATATAATATTTTATAAACAATCAATATATAACGATTATTTACAAATTATTCAATAATTTTCTAATAAAATAACTGAGTATGAAAAATGAAATAAAAATCAAAAAGTGGTTAAAATTAATTTTTTTAAAATAGTAATTGGTATTTTATAAGAATTGATTATAAAAAATATTTATTGAGTAATAAAACTTTGACATACATTTTTAACAGATTTTTTCCTAATTGAAATATTGTATAATGCTATATTTGTTTACATTAAATAATAGTATACAAATAATAACCTTTGAAAAAAATAATAATCAACAAATATGATTACACAAATAAATATAAAAATAGATATGAAAAAACATTATTATATGTGAACATTCATTTATATAAATATACTTATGAATCAATGAATGTTAATGAAATGATTATATTTGGAAAATAAAATTTTTAGTGAAAATTTATTATCGGTATTTTTAAAAACATTAAAGTATAAATAAGCTTTGATTTCTTACAACAAATATTTTTGTTATAACTGGTTGTATTTAATTAAACATTAAAATAAATTATAAACAATTAATAAATAAAAAATGGCATTGGAAACCTTATAAATGTGTGTAGCTAGTAAAAATGTATATATGTGTACATAATGTTGTTAAATATTGGATTTTTAAACTTTATTAAATCTAAAACTTGTTTACTAATTAAACAGAATGAGATAAATGTTCATAATGTATATATATATATATATATATATATATATATATATATATACTCGTATATATATATATTATTAATATTTGTTCATACTTTGGTAAGACTTTGATACTCAAATTAAAAAATTTCTTTTCAATGCATACAATATTAATATTGTTTTATAATTTTTATGAAAATAGAGATACATATAAAATTTGTAGCGATTTTGATGTTAAAATATTTATCAATAAATATTGAACATCAAAATCATAATTCATTTTATATAAAATAAAACTAAATACATTTAAAGAGAATTAATAAAAATTATATGTATATTTGAGAAAGTGTAATTGTATTTTAAGACAGTTTAAACCAATTTTTATTAATCTATTTGTAGTAAACGAAAAAAATTGTTTGTTTTAAATATTATATATATATATATATATATATATATATATATATATATATATATTTAAGTTTGTATAATTCTTATAAGATATATATATATATTCATAAAGTACTAAATGGATATATAAAGAAAATTCGATATGGTCTTATATTTATTTTTATTGTTTAAAATCTCAATTAACATTATAGTAATAAAAATTTAAATGGTTTATCAAGTACTAATTACCATTAACATTTATATTGCACGTACGTGTATTTATAAAGAAATATATTTATCGATAATAAAAATGAGTTTTTTGCATATATTTTTACAAATTTCCTTTATTAGTTATATAAAAAATCAAGGCTAAATTCGTTTAATTTATTATATACGCATTCAGATTACAAACGTATGAAATTAATTTTTATATTCAAATTACAACAAACAAGAAAATTACGTATTTTTAAAGTAAATATTTTTTGCTGAGTAATATTCAAAATAGCATTAGGTGTGACCACTCAACTAACGGAACGGATTACATATATTACTGGTATACTCATACAATCTTCATAAAGTTAGTATTTCTTTAAAATAAGTTAATACTCAAAAGACAATGATTAGAATTGAATAAAAATGAAAAATGTTAGGTTTGAAAACAAGTAATATTACATTATTTGTAAAACTGACAACAAAAGCAATAATGAAAAGTTTTCTTTATTAATAGATGTTTAGGAGATTTATATATATATATATATATATATATATATATATATATAAAGAGACAGAGATATCAGAAAGTAATGTAAGATTTGGTGGGAAATCAAAGCTGATATAAAATTAATGAATATTTTCAAATATACTAATAGAATGATTTGTAAAATTTTAATTTATCAATATAATAAAGTAAATCAGTAAATTATATTTTTAATTTCTTTTTATAAATTGTGAAATGTTTACAAATGGCAAAATTTGTGTAAACATTACAATATCGCTTATATAAATTTAAGATATTTCTCTAAATTCCCAAATGAACACGCATACGTGTTTATATACATTTTTGTACATTTATATATATATATATATATATATATATATATATATATATATATATATATATATAAACGTTAGTTAATTGGTCATTATAAAAGTAAACCATGTAACAATTTTTAATAACTATTATTTTAATGAACTCTACTAATTTACGAAAAAATTGACATCGTAATGGTGACACCGATTTTCATTTATATAAAAACTAGCTTTACTTTCATTATCATTTCTTCAATATTTTCACATAAAATAAACATTACATTTATGTAAGTTTATATGTGATACGTATATTATACGCAATGTAGACATATCTTACTAATATAATAAAAAAAACTTTCTCCATTTATCATAACGCAAGAAAGAATTTCAATTTTTTAACAAGTAATTTAGATTCGAAGATATTATATATTTTTAAGTCAACATGTGGTAGTAATGTTTGTTATACATATTTCCTGAAATAATACATGAGTATATCAAAAATACGTGCATTTTATTATTTATATAACTTATTTATGATTTTCTTGTTTCTGAACTAACATTTTACATCTTATACGTTATATTTTATCTTATACGTTATTTAAGAACAAAATTTATATATATATATATATATATATATATATATATATATATTTATAATACTTTTAAGTAAAATGTAACATGCTATTCTGTATATAAAATTATAAAAGTTTCTATCACTTTTGATTAATTTTTAAAAATATATCAATATTGAATAATAATGTAATTCAAATTTTTATTACACTTTAAAAAAATCAAATTATAATGGTAAATACCTTATTTAATATTAGGTGATTGTATCTCGTTGCATTAATGTAATGATTATTTTTTATAAATGTGCATATTTTAAAAACACTATACAAATATTTAATTACACATTTAATTGTATTAAGTAATTTAAAATGTATTTTAAAATTTCGTAGTGGAATTAATGGAATTCATAAATTAGGATACAAAAATAGAAAAATACTCATTTACTAGTCTAGTAAATTATATAGGGTCATCCAAATGTGACGCCAGGATTTGTGTTTTATTAAAAAGAAACATGTGTATAGTTTCTTTTTAATGAAACACAAATCTAGGTGTTACATTTAAATGACCTATACTTGTAGTCCATTTACATGTGTTTAATGATGAGTAGGTTAATGGTTAGATTTTTTTTTAGAAAATATTTAAATTCAAATGTTATTATCAATTTACTTTCAGAATAAGATGTTAATTTTTTGCAACATGAAATCAATTTATTGTATTGTATAATTAAGTTTAATTATTTTTTACAGAAATTAATAGTGATTTTATGTACAATTAATGAAAATATGTACATAAATAAATTTATTTTATTTATTACTTGTATTAAAGAACAGAAATTGTTAACTATGAATTAATAAAAAAATATAATATAACTTCTAATAATATTATTAGTTTCAAATTTTATCTATAAAAAGACATGAATTTATTTATTTATTCGAATAAATATGTCTGGAGTTATTTGTCAGTTTCGTAAATTAGATATAACTTTTGGATTAATAGAAAATTGAACATTTCTGGCGATGAATGTTAGTTATGAATGTGAATATTTTTATTGATTGATTTTATTGATATTGTTTAACATTCATCTATTTATTCTTCAAACTAATCATTCAATCACTTATATATATATATATATATATATATATATATATATATATATACATATAATAAAAGACCCTTGAAATAACGGAAATATATAAACAATGTAGAAAATTTTAAACTAAAACCATTTGTAGTATCATTACTTATAATTCAAATTGTATTCTGTTGAAATCGGTAGTGTAAAGTTTCTCTTTTTTGAGCTAGCACTTTTGTTAAGTGTTGCAATAAAAAAAATAATATTAGTATTTTTAAATTTATATAAAAATATTAAATAAGAAAAACATTCAAATTCTATGAGTATAAATATATTTTTGAAATGAAGTTGTTAAGAAATCAAATGTTAATGCATAAATTATATTAACAGTTTTGTACTTTTTTAATTAAGTGGTTATTTTTTCAAATTGTTTTATTTAAGTGATAGATATAAAATTATATTTAATACTTAAATTTGCATTTGAACTCATCTTAATTTTCAATACTATTTTCTGTGTATATAACTGTACAAAACGAATTTAATTTAAACGTACTTAAACAAATATGTAATAAACTCATACGCATAAATAATTATTTAATATAAAATTCTAATCATTTATTTATTATATTTTTTAAAATATGTTCAGTTCATTTTTTTAAAATGAAGTGTTTGTTTGTACTTAATTTTAATTAGTATTTTTTTGTTTATTTTATTTAATATTATTTGTAAACATTATTATTGATTTAACGTTAGTAATAAAGTATTAAGAGGTTAAATGAGGAAAAATACAAACTGTGTTTAAAATAATAATGAGCCATGTTTTAAATATTAAGTAAATAATGTTATTTATGATAATTAAATGATAATATATTATTTTAAAATAAAAATTTCTCACCATTTCTTTGTACATCATTTTCGATTTATTTTTTTGTGTAATTTTATATTATATTATATAATATGTATATTTATATATATATAAAATTTTCTTTTTTTTTGAAAGTGTGTTAAATAATTCAACATCATGACATATCCGTGGTTAAATAATGTCGAAAGAAAAGATAAAGATGACGAAAATAATACAGACTTTGCAGAAAAAGTGAAAACTGTGGCGAAATTGGAATTGAGAGAAGAAAAATCAATACGTGAATCGTCTTTAGAACAACTGAAAGAATGGATCAAACAAAATCGTGATTTAGAAGATTGCCGAACTGGTTTGTATTTTTGATATTGATCAATACTGTATATATATATATATATATATATATATATATATATGTACATATATTTTTTTAGATGATAATTTCCTCCTACGTTTTCTTCGAGTTAAAAAATATAGTATTCCAATGGCCGAACAGACATTGTTAAAATATTTGAATTTGAGAAAAAGATTTTGGCAGATGTCAGAGAACTTAGATTGTTTGAATCCAAGAATGAATGAATTAATTACAAATGGGTAATTATTGACGTTTACTTAATATGGACAAATGTCTATTTATCTATACTATTATTAATTTCTTTAGATATTTATTCGCATCACCTGTTCGCGATGTTCACGGCAGACGGGTTTTAATTTACTTAATTAGTAAGTATAATGACTTTTTAATATATTTATACATATTTGTATATATATGAATATTTGTGTGTATATTCATTTAATTTTACAACAATTTTAATATACAATGTTACAATTAATTAAATTTATGTTAATTATTTTTTCCATTCAAAAATTTAAAACCTTAGAAATCTATACTTCTTAAGTATAAATTGTAAGAAGGAATTTTTTTTATAATAAAATAATAAAATTTACATATAACTAGAAAAAAATATCAACTTCATTTACATTTTGATTTTATATAATACGAAATAAACTTTTTTTTGCATTCGAGTTTTGTTAATTCATTATTTTTTTCCTAGAAAATTTCGATCCATACAAGTTTAACTGCGTAGACATGGCCCGTATTCATATGATTACATATGAAACATTATTGGATGATGATGCTACTCAAGTAATGGGATTTACACATATTGGTGATGCAGCGCATTCAACGGCGGCTCATGTTACACTTTGGTCGCCAACTGAATTTGCTACCATTTGTAAATGGGGCGAAGTAAGTTATTACAATATTTATTTACTTTTATTTTAATTAGTAAAACGTATATATTCGTAATTAATAATTATATATATGTGCACAAACACATTAACTTCTATATAAAATTTACCAAAAACAACTTTATATCATTTAAAAAAAAAACGTATCTATCTTTTCCATTCCATGTTTATAATGTACTTAATAAACTATGGAGATTATTTTTAATGTAGTATTAAATATAAATGAATTGAAGATTAATGAAAAGTTTAATTGAAAATGAAAATATAATTAACCATCTTTTTAAATATTTGTCAATAATTGAAATATTTTTTTAACTATTTATGAAGATAAAGTGAGAAATAAATAAGTATATACAAGTCTTTATAAAATATTTTTATTACTAGTATATCAACATTATTGTTAAAGAATTATGCATATTTTAAATTAAAAAAAATATTTGTAGAACTGTTTTAATAATTTTCTTATAGGTATATTGGTGTATTTCATATTTTCGATTTAATAAATAAATATAACATTCAAATTACATTATTTAAAATACAATATTGTAAAATGTTTGATTATGTTAAAATTTCAGTTTTTATATATTAATATATTTTTTAAAAAATTATATAAATGTATAAAAAATATGTTTTGAAAAAATATTTTAGTTTTTTAAACTTTTAAATGAAATGTTTGACAAAACCTACATTTTTAATATTGAAAACATATTAGATAATTTAAATAAATACATACATTCTATAATGAGTACTTGAAGATATAAAATATTTATGAAATTTGCAATAAAATGAAGTAATAATGTCAAATGTCATTTTTATTATTAGTTTATATGACAAATAATGGAAATTATAAAGAGACAAATTCTCATATGAAGCTAATAGTGATTAATAAAAATGGTAAAATGAAGTTATAAAACTGACTATGAGAAAGATATTTTAGAAATTAATTTAATATTATTTTACAAATAAAATCTTTTTCGCAAATTTTTAAATTAGTTATTTCATATTTAATAATAATTTGCATCTAAGTAATAAGAATGTGACATATATAAATATTTATATTTTAAATATACAATACATATAAAATATAATTGTTATTGCAAATATATTCAAAATTATATATAAAAAGTTTAATTACTTAATATATATATATATATATATATATATATATATATATATATATATATATATATATATATATATATATAAAATATACAATACTATGATTTGTACAATCGCTTTATAGGGAGACAATAAAACAATGCTATAAAAGGTATTGAATAGGTATTAAATTTATGATGAATGAGCACTCAGTGCAATGATAAATGGTTTAACTACGTTAATTTATAATTTTAGTTGTCAAAGCATTGCAAGATGACAGAACCAGCCGTGTAACTTCTTATCGAGTTGGTACACACAATTATAATACACATTCTTATTCCACAAGTATTTACTTGCCTATAGTTATTTTAATCAAGATTAATAGCTGAAGATTAAAAATGATGCATATAACATAACTGTAATAACACATAATTTATCATGTATTATAAGACAGAAAAAAATGTTTAAAAAATATTTTTTTTTAATTAACTTGAACTATATTAAAATAAATAATTTTATTTTAAAAAAGATCAACTTTAATTGAAATAATAAGTTATAATTTATATTGCTTATTTAATTATTCAAATTTTAATAAAAAATCTTTAGAATAATGATAAAAAGTAGTTAACATTTTTATTATTTTTAAATAGATTTGAATTTTTTAAAAATATAGAATTGTTTGAAATTATTGCGTTTATATTATTTTTTTAATAAATAATATTCTTATTTTTGAATTTAAATAATTGTTCTAAATTAATTTCAGTATATATTAGATTTAATTTAATTTTATTTTCATTTTTGTTTCGTTCTCAGTTGAAAAATCTATTATTATTACTTTTTTAAAAATTATTATAAATTGTGAGATAAAGTTAAAAATACATTTCAATTCGACTTAATTTCCTTTACAATTATAATAATATTTCATATATATATATATATATATATATATATATATATATATTTATATGTAATATAAAATGACCCAAATGAAACTAAAATAGTAAATGTATATCTAAACTCTTCAGTCTCATTTGTGCTTCTCTGTATAAATACTTATGCAATGGTAAAATATTAATTTTTCTAATAAATATTAAATAATATATGGCTCAAAAATTTAATCAAATCATTTTTAACAAAAAACATAATTATTTGTAATTTATTGTAATAATGTAATTTTCCAGCAATCATTTCCTATTCGTCATAAGGAAGTTCACATATTAAATTTACCATCTGCAGTTCGATATGTATTTGATTTTGCGATGGGAAGATTTAGTCAGAAAATCAAAAACAGAGTAAAGGTGAGAGAATTCATACAATAAAATAATTGTATTTAGTAGTAATGTTCATTGTATATAACATTCACTAATTAATTTTCGATATTGAAAAAAAAATATTATTTTATAATTGATTCCCTTGTTCTCGTATCAATTTTAGTAAAAGATTTTAAGTTCACAGTTCTATATTCTTCATTATCTTATAGCATAAATATATTTATTTTTCAGTTATATTCATCATTGTCAGACTTACACAAAACAGTCGATCCGAATGTTTTACCAAAAGAATATGGTGGAACGATTCCAATGAGCGACATGATAGAAATGTGGAAAAAGGAGCTGAGAGAAAAACGAGATAAACTCTTACAATTAGATCAAATGAAATTATTAAGCGATAGAAGTATTATTTGTAGACGAAATAACTATAATAACAATGGGAGTAGTTACAAAGAGCAAACGGATATTGGAAGTTTACCTGGAAGCTTTCGTAGATTAGAAGTAGATTAGTGATAAATAGAGTATAGGAAATAAATTAAACATAATTTAATTTTCTCTCTTTTTTACCAAAAATATTATCACGAATTTTTTATTTTGTTTTTTATTAAAATAATAAAAGAATATTTTTAGGGTTATGGTAAAAATAGATTTTGTTCTATTGTTGACTTATATATTTTTTTAAAAAAATATAACAATTATATAAAATTTTTTGGTAAAAGTAATTTTAAATCAAAACTATTTTAATTTTTTAATACAAATTGTGTTCTTAAACTAACTAAAAATTATTTACCAGGTGTAAGCCTATGAATTATATATATATATATATATATATATATATATATATATATATATATATATACATCAAATATTTATAAAGAATATTTACTGTAATTACAAGATTTTAATTATAAACACAAATAATATAATTTATATATATATATATATATATATATATATATATATATATATATAAATTATGCATTTTGTAATATAACATTAGAAAATAATTTATAGTTAACAAATTTTGAAAATTTTGTGCTAATTCAGATCAAGTATTAATTTAATCATCTATATTCAATCAATTGTTAATATGCAGTTAAATTGTATTTGCTAATAAAAAACTAATAGGAAACGTATTTTAATGAAAAACACTGTAAGGTGGCCAATTTTTTTTTCAAAAATAATCACTTCTGAAAATGAATTAAATTTAATTAATAATTTGTTTTAATACACCTAATTATATATACATATATATTACTAAATTAATTCAGTCGTTCATTGACTATTTTTTTAATAAGTACTAAAAAATTGGTGTTCTATTAAAGTCTTGTAAATACTTAAAATATATTTTATTTAAAAATCTCTACCAAAGTTCTTAATGTGAAATATTATATATATATATATATATATATATATATATATATATATATATATATATATATATACACACACACGCACTCGAATAAGTTGAAGTACCCAAAGAATAAACTCAAATATTATAATTTTTCTTTATATATGGGTTTATTATTAGAATGATTAAATACACACAAATATGGTAATGAATGTATTTTTTCTTTTGTAAAAAACATATAATTTTTTTGTTGAGTTGCATACACTCAGACAGTAATTTTATTTATTTTTTACATTAGTGTAAGAATGTATCTTTATTATTATATTATTAATTTCCAGGTATCTTTCATAAGATATACGTTGTGGTTTATAATATTATAAAATTCGTCTAAAATAATAATATATATATATATATATATATATATATATATATATATATATACGTATTTAGAATAAAAATAATAAGTTATTTTAATTTCTTTATACAATTTTTAATTTTTTAATAATTTCGTTCTTAGTTTTACGGTTATTGAATTATTTATAACATTAGATGCAGTTTTTCAAATAATTACCTATATTTAATAAGCGTATTATTCATAAAATTTGTTGTAATTGCACTGATAATATAAAAGTTATTTTGTTATATTTTTAATGTATAATTATAAATTTATTTGAAAAATTTAAATATAAATATTATGAAAATATTATTAATGGAAAATGATACCAAACAATTTTAATTGATTGTTTCTTAACAGTTCTCATTTCATAAAATGTATGGTGATATTTTTCCAATTGATACGTAATACATAAAAGAATAAAAATTAAAATTATAAATACATACATCTTTATGAATTTTAGTTGAACATTTTATTAAAATATTTTTAATGTTAGAATGCCAGATTTAGTTATAAGTAATCAGTATATTTCTTTACAAATGTGCAAATTGGAGTAGTATTCAATATATTTAATAGGTTATTAATTATTGTAATAATATTTTTATACTTTCAATAAATGGTGCACTAAAAATTTTTATTAAGGTATACATTTGTAGTAATTGTTAATTTGGATATTTTTATATTACAAAATAAACTATTTTATATTTTATATTTTCTTATAATTTATGAAGTTTCCCTAAAAATCTAATAATTGAGAGTTATTTTGTAGATTTTTTCTGTAAAAGTTTCAATTTATGAACTTATAGTTTACACTACAACTATATACATTTGTATTAAATTTACGTATAATACTAAATGTGTCAATGTTGGATACGAAGCTTATGATTCATGCCTTGTAGGGAAGTTGAACAGGTGTGGGTTATAAGCTACATAGAATTATCAAGGAAACATTTCGGGTCAGAGAGTTCGAAGTATAGAGATGTGTTTTCAGAGTAATCTGTTAAGAGAGGGTAATGTATTTATTTATCATTTATAAATTAATAGAGCCTTTTACTGATGAATCGAATTGTACGAATATAATTATAGTTATTTAAAAAAAATATTTTATTTTAAAAAGTTATCACGTACTGTAATAATAAAATGAAAATATACAATATAAAATTTTCAAATAATACATTTTTTTGCACAAATATATTGATGTTAATAATTTTTCTGTTAATTTTATTTTTAATAAAGTATGTATTTATTATAGTCATAAAATGGTAATGTAACATTTTTAACATTTATTTTAATGCAGAAATTGATTTAAATAAAAAAATTTGCATTTACCTGAAGCTTGTTATCTTAAGAGGAGGAACTTAATATATTTATGAAAGGGATTCAATTAAAAAATAATTATCATCATCAAAATCATTGTCACAGTATCAAAACAAATGGTTTGTATATTTTTTTATAATTTTATAAAAGTTACTATCAATAATTTTACATGCCAAAAAGTTATTTAAATTAATATATCTTGTAAAAATCGATACGTCAGTACTGCACAGAAATTCCGGTTTTTATTTTTTTGAGATATATTTATATTTTAAAATATCTAAAAAAAATTGACAAATAAAGTAATAGAGTTAGTTTTTTATCGAATTAAAAATAAAAATTAATATCAATTTTATTTATTCATTACTTTTTCAGTATAAAACAGTCAATTTAATTTTTATAATCGTTATAAGTAATACAAGTAAGTATACACACAAATGCAGTTTTTCAATTTTTATTATATAATTTCATTAAGTTCCGTAAAATGGAAAACATGTTTTCATGCATGTGTACATTTAATGAAAAATATAAGTTTTGTTTACAAGTAATACCTTGATATAATGTTTCAATTTAAGAAGGTAACTCATCTTTTCAAATATTTTATTAAAATTGAAGATACAATTGTATTTAATACATTATATATATATATATATATATATATATATATATATATATATATATATATATATATTTGATATATGAATAAATATGCAGTTCATCCAAATGTAACGCCTAGATTTATGTTTTATTAAATAAAAGAAAATACACATGTTTCTTTTTAATAAAACACAAATCTAGGCTTCACGTTTGGATGACTCTATATTAATATAAGTTAAATTATATCATTCTTCATTATGTTTATTCTATACAGTCTATAATAAATTATTTTATACAACTTTGTATAACAATATTTTAGATTATGAATATTGATATGGAAAAAATTTAAAATAAAATCGGTTCAAAACTATATAAACATATATTTAATTAAAAAATATTTACATACATATATGCTGAGAAATATTTTACAATAGTTTCGTTCGTGCACATTAATTCACTCGGTATGTTTCATTAAATGTCACAAAGTTTTGCTGCCTAGGAAATGATGCAAATAAAATATTTTGTAGTATACTTAACTGAAAAGTTATCGATACGATTACTTTCATATAAAATAACGCGTTTCATTCAGGAAACTAATTCTGTGCTACTGAAGTTGTCACTATTATGTATTGTAACGTAATTGTTAATAATAACTTGTCTGCTTGTCGTTGCTGTATGTACGTAACACATTATTAACTTTAATTGTACAAGTAAATATTATGTAGTTTCCAACAATATTTACAGAATTATATAATTTTTCTAATACATTTTTACATATATATATATATATAAATCTGAGATTGTATATCTGACTTAATATTTAATTTAAAAAACTAATGTACACGATAATAACAATTACAAATATCGTGTTTTATGTGAAAAAAATTAAGTTATAATTTTAGATAAATAACAAAATATATTGATCCATGTTACTGTATAATAGATAAAATTATTATCTTTAATTATTTTTGTGTGTTATTTTTGATTGAAATACCATATAATTTATATTGAAATACATGATTTTTTATAAATAAGACATCGATTTAAAAAGATGTATATTTCATTCAATTTTATTTACTAAATTGCAAATTATACATTATTGTTATTTTTTTGATTAAAATATTGATTTTTACATTATTGTACATTGTCAAAAATATAACAAAAATTATGTTTTTATACATATGTCATTTGTATATTATAAATATTTCTATAAAATATTTTTCGTTACTATTTAAAAACTGTAATTTATCGACATGTAGAAGATATTTGTTGTTTGAACCATTCTTTTACAGTAACGGGTAATGGATTATGCTTATCAGTTATAACTTTATAACAAGGTGTAAGAATTTTCCATTGGATACATTCTTCAATTAAAAGTTGAGCTTCTTTCAGTTGTGTGTATAGAGGTGAATCAGTTTTAAATTTTCCTATAAAATGAAATATTAGTGTATATCAGGGTCATCCAAATTTGACGCTTAGATTTGTGTTTCATTAAAATGAAACATGTGTAGTTTCTTTTTATTAAAACACAAATCTAGGAGTCACATTTGGGTGACCCTCTCGCTCTCCCCCCCTTCTCTCTCTCTCTATATATATATATAATATATATATATATATATATACATAAAGTAAGATAATTTATTAAAAAAGTAGTTATTTACGAAAATACAATCATTCTTTTAATTTATTTATTTATAATTTATATATATAATTTATTCATCATAACGCCCACAAAATGAATAGTATTTATTATTACGTGAAAAATACAATATCATGCTCAACCCTCGACTTGAAAACGAGGACTCTCCGACTTAATTCCCGCATATTTATATATATATATATATATATATATATATATATATATATATATATATATATATATAAATTACAATTGGTCTAAAATGGTGCAAATGTACATTTAAATCTTACCAATGAATGCAATTACAAGCGTATAATTTGCTCCACAAAATGGAGATTGATTCTCCCATCCTCGTCCTTCATATATTATTCCAGTATTTGATACGACAAAGTTGTAAGATATGTCGGTTAAATTCAAATCTATAATTAGATTAATAATTATACATATATATATATATATATGTTTGTGTATGTAATTAAATATTTAACTATCTTTCAAGTTAAAATAAATTATTCATTGAAATTCGGCATAAGATTCATTATTAAAATTTACTAAAATTTATAACCACTTATTGATTTTTTTACTATACTATATCATCTTTATTTTATTATTTTTGCTCAAAAGTATATTGCAATTCATTTGAATTTGATTTATATTATAGTGTTGTTCATATTTGAATTTTAAATACTTTATGCTATTTTGTATTCTACTAACTTTTTTTACAAATCGCAAGATTATTATTTATTGAAAAAAATAAGAAAGAGGTATTAAAATGTTTTATATCATCTACAGAAATAAGTAGAATTATTTAAACATATATATATATATATATATATATATATATATATATATATATATATATATATTATAAATACTAATGAGCTTTAGTTTTATATTTACATTTCGAAAAATGATTCATAATAGTTGGGAATTTTATAAGTATTGGTTATAAAATACAGTAATTTTCACTCAAATATACTACAAATACGAAATATATTATTATTCTATATGAGTGTATATAGAATGTTATATATTCTGTACTGTACATACCATTCATATGATAATTCTGCATTTTATTAACTAGTTTAACGCATTCATCTTCACTATAACATTCACTAGTGTTGGTGTGAGTAAACATAATGTGCGTGACAGGTGCTTGAAGCAAAATTGTGTGTTTCGGTGGTAATGCATTCCATCCTGATCGGCTAACATAATTATATGGAACGTCAGCTACCTCCCAGTCAGATTCTAAAAAGGAACAGATAATAACATATATTATTCAAACACTGAATAAAATATATATTTATTGACAATATTATATATTTGTACAATATGTTTATATCAATATTATAACAAGGGAATTATTATTAATATATTATTGTATAGATAAAGAATATTTGTATTTCAAGTTATTATAACCGAGTTTCATTAATGGTAAACATTTTTCAGACAATAAAGTGTATTAAAATATTTTAGACAATATTTATAATTATAATTTGATATTATATTAGGTGTATAAGTTAAATACTTGTTAACCCAATTTGTACCAACGTTGCCATTTGACAACATTGTACATGCAATCACAATATATATCCTAATTACTTGAGATAGAAGTAATTGTTAGTTTTTATGTCTTTTTCTTGATTAGTGTATGTTTATCTTACCTTTCTGGTTAAATTTTATTCAGTCGTAAGTAAAGTTTCATTGTTATAGCATTGTGAAGTTTAAGTGAAAAAAATATGTCAAATAAACGTCATTTCGATTATATGTCTTAGTAATTATGTTTTTTATTTATTATTTATATCACAATTAATTTTTTTTACAAATATTTTTTTGTATAATTAAACATTTTGATATAATATTTGTTATATTTTTATCTGTGTTTTTAAACGTTTATATTTATGTTGCCATATGAAAACACTGGGTCAGCTCGAAGATTATTTTTACTTTATTGTATTTTCATAATTATTATTATTTTTTTATATAGAATTTATATAGAATTGGAAACCGCAGTAAACAATGGTGGAGCTGCATATTTATTTGGCTCATAGACCTGTGCATACAAAACATAGGCAATTACACAGAACAATAGAACTAAATGTGACTCAACTAGAGTTCAGAACCTGTATAGCTATATACTACTGTAATTATTTTGGAGAAAAAGCGAATAGTCCTGGATGAAAAAGAGACGGTGCGTTGCAAAATTTTGTTCAACTATCGGAAGAACACCTGTATAAAATGCAATGTCGGACTTTGTATAAAATGTTTTCAAAAATATCATAGCAAAAATTAAATATAAATATTTTTTTAAGAAACATTTTTTTAAATATTTAATCAATTACACTACAGTAAAAGAAAATGCAACATTTTTAATTTTCATATATATTTTATTTAATATGACTTAGCGTTGCCATATGGCGACATATCATCTGAGCTAGATGTTGAGGTTGTAAAATAAAATATTTTTATATTTGTGTTTTTTGAAACTATCGAGGTCGAATAAGAAACAAAAAAATATATTTTTATAAAAAAAAGTTCTGGGACAATCTGGGTTAATATAATATTACTTTATGTTGAAAATAAAATTCTAAATAATTATTAGGAAAAAAATAAAAACAAGAATACAATAATTTCAAAATGTTCATGGAATGCATCATTATTATATTTATAGTTAATAATATATTTATAATTTTTAATAATATGTAAAGGTCAATATATGGATAAGAATAGATTCTTCTGACTCAGTTGATTTAGAGTTAACTATCAGAAATTAGTATGAAATTCATCTTAAAGCTTTATATACAGTTTAGTGATATAGAAATGATGACATTTGACATGTTGTAGTTAATAAATACTAATTATAAAATTAATGTACAATGTATATATATATATATATATATATATATATATATATATACAAATTTTATATACCGATGTGAGTATTTTATTCCTAATTGTATCATATATGCTGGAAAAGTTGAAGGATAGAAATCAGACTAAGAAGTTGCCGACTGGTCTTCCAAGTAATAGGGGTTGGATGATTGTTAATATTCTATTCCCATCAAAGCTTACAAATGTTAAAAACTAATACGTTCAATCTTAGATAAATAATTGATTAAATGATAAACGACGTAAATTATGGAAACGATTATTGCATTACTTTGGAAATGGACTCCTAAAGGATAAAGAAAAAAATGACTTAAAACTATGTGAATAAAAAGTATAAAAGAAGCAATGGTAAACAGGTAGTTAATACAAAAAGACAGAAGTAAAAATAACAATTATGTCACAGGAAATAGGCTTTATTAAATTTATTTTAACAATAAATAATTGAAGTTTTAATAAAAATATTAATTATTCAGGACATTATATATGTAGAAATGGCTTCTTCTCTTTTCCTTATATATATATAAATAATTTGTTTGCACAAGATATTATTTAAATTTTTCAAAATATAAAACTCAATTAAAATCTAATAATGTAGATATAATATCTGAAGATAACGTATATAAATCTTCTAATAATATTTAGGAACAAAGTGCAAGAAATTTTCAAATGTTAGATATAAATATTAGTTGAAGATTGATCAGTGTTAACAATAAAATGAAAACACAATGTGCACGTGATAATAATATTTGTTTAGATACTGTCATATATATTATTTGCATTATGAGTAAATACATTTCTGGAATGTTATATTTACAATAATATTATACCAAATTTAGTCATTGTTATACAGTGACATGGTTAAAATTATACTATTTTATCTTGTAAATAAATATTATTGATGATTAAAGTGCACTGATAATTAAACTTTACATATATGAAATTTCAATAAATATAAAAGAGTTTAATTAAATTATTAAAGAAATAATTTGAAAGTAGTTCACTATTTATCATGATTTATTTAGATTTAAGATATATATATATATATATATATATATATATATATATATATATAATATTTTAAAATATATTATTTTAGAAAATTTTTATTATTTTTTTTAAGAATAAGTATTTTAAATATATTTTAATATTCGCTATTTTTCCATACAGAATAAATTAATGACAGTGTGAAATTATAAATTTAATATAAATCTCATATAAAAGTATTAGATAAAAATAACTCTGTTGTTAGCTAACGATATAATAAAGCAGAATTAATAAGAAGATTGAGATTTAAAATTCATAATTATATTTACTAATTTTATTTATTAATACATGACCTGTTATTATTAGTTCAAATAAATACTACATTTTTCTTTATGCTCGAATGTAATATTCTATTCAAAGTTTAGGATATTTAAAATATTCATATCAATTTAATACTGAATTATTTTTTTTTTACAAATTAAAAAAATATAAATATTTTTCAACACTCAATATGGATCAAAAATAAAATAACATTAAAATATATTTGAACGTTTTGTATAAAAAATGATAAAAGATTTACAAACCATCTTTGATTAGTAAATAAGTGCCAATGAATAGTCCTGTGAAGAGGAATACTGCTAGTATTACAACCCAAATTACACGTCCTTCAAATTTAGGCATAACTGGATTTGCATTCAGTAAGGGTGTTGTTTCATTTGGATAATTTCCATTCCAAGTTCGAGATCTTCCTGTGTACAAGAACTCCATCTTATTATTGTTCAATAATTTAAAATTGTTATATATTTCGAATAGATATTTTAATAATTTCAAGAAAATAGATGATTTCGAACGTTTAAATTTGGATTATAAACATAAAAATATTATGAAGTTGTCATTTATTTTTGGATATAAATAAATATTTAAGAAATTATTAAGGAAATGCAGGAATCGAAGAGCGAATAATAGAATATATTCCATTTAGAAGTAAGAAATAACCCAATTATGAGTATTTCACTGTAAATCCTATCCGTATTCCATTATAAAACACTTCGTTATTCAATATAATCGTACGTGATTCGAGTGATGTATGTATTAATGTGCACTGAGAATATTAATAATGTGTCACAAGAAATCTGAATTATATTATTTGAACTACATATTTTTTATTAGTCACGACGGAAGGCAGTTCCGTCAAACTTGAACACAACACACACACTAAAATGAAATCAACTAAATTCATTTAACTATGTTATTGACGGTTGTTAGTTTATCATTGACCATATTATCTCTCAGGCAATTTTATCTCATAATGAACTAGAATTATTTCAAAATATAGTTACAACTTTTGTACCTTGAACAAAAATTATTTACTTTGTCTATTATTTGTAATTAGTTTCGACTATTTTGAGACCATATATATATATATATATATATATATATATATATATATATATATATATATATATATATATACACATATTCAATTATTGTAAAGGCAATGTATTTCAATTATCTTTATTTTTTGAAATAAATAAAAATTTAGAATTTCAAAACCAAATTAGAAAATAAAATGACTTTTTAACTTTCACAGAGATAATTAAAAAAAAATAAGTTTATATGAACTAAATTAGTTTTGAGTTCGCAAATGTAATTTGCGAACATCATTCATTTGCTTTATTTCAAATCATTCATTTGCTTTATTTCAAAACCACTTTTTGAATTTGAAAAAAAACAATTTTCTAAGCGATCAATTTTTTATAAAATTAAATGTCGTTATTTTTTGACGTCAGAAATTGAAATTTTACCAATAAGTTAATATTTTTTTTTATCAGAAATCGATTATTTTGAAAGAAAACAATTATTTACCATAAAATTAATATTAGTTTTTGATATCCAAAAATTAATTTTAAATTATTTTTAAAAACCTTTAAAAAAATTACAAAAAGAAGAGAAATTAAATTTAATATATCCATATATATATATATATATATATATATATATATATATATATATATATATATATATATATATCTATTAGAATAATAGATTTATTTATTTTTTAATTTCCAAGTTATGATAATATTTTGAGAGGAAAAAATAATTTTTATATTATTATTAACATTACATACATGTTCTTTAAATTTTCAGTTATAATTTAAAAAAAAATCATATGTTCATAAAAAATGTTTATATCACATAAAACAAACGTATTTTTTCTGTTATTTCAGTTTGTTTACGTCCTAGTTTTTAGTATAATATTTATATAAATTCGTCAGTAAAATAAGTTTTCCTTAATTTATTTCAATTATATATATATATATATATATATATATATATATATATATATATATATATATATATGTACGTAACGTAATTATGTATGTATGTATATATGTAGGTAAAATCCGTACTTAACCACAATTTATTCGTGGAAGTTATAGTATGGTATTTTATTATATTCATTCAAATTATCTGTCTATAAACCGAAAAATATGAGTAATATTTATTGTAAAGAGATATATAAGCTATTAAATGTAAAAAAGCATAAAACATGAAGTTATCTATGAGAATTAAAACATATAAGTAATTTAAAAGTTATAGCATGAATATTCTTAAAAATAAAATTAGATAAGTAATGAAACAATAAAATAAAGAAATGTTATTTAGTTCAAATATATATGATATGTAATTTTTATGTTTTACATCATATTCTCAATATTTAAGTTTAACATGAAATATGTTAATAGATAAAAGTGATAGACAAAGAACAAAAAGAAAAAAAATATTATCTGAGAATAAGGTCTTTGTCCTGAAATTGACTGATTATTGCCGTCAATGTAAATATATAAATATATATATATATATATATAAATATATATATATATATATATATTTACATTGACGTATGCATATGTGTTGCAGCTAAGATAAGTGTATAAACATACTTATATACACAATAATATCATGAATCCATTTCCCGTCTAAATACTTAACAATTTAAATAAACTAGTTCGTAAATGATAAAATGATATTTATTGATAAAATAATCAGTTTCTAATAACGTATGTTTATTTTTATTGATTTCTTGAAATTATTGATTGTTTATGAAGATACTTTATTTTCCTGTTATCAAAATATATGTAACTCCTCATTTTTATAAGTATTATTTTATCAATATTTAATAATTTCTTTCATTGGAAATAACCTTCGCAGATATTAATAAAATAGTTTATAATTCAGCGATTTTCAAACTTCATTGATTGTCACGAATTATACTTTAATACCTTGGTATTATAGGAAGATTATATATAATAGTTGAATATAAATACCTTGGAATAAATATGTATGTGTGTTTGTATATATATGTATATATATATATATATATATGTATATATATATATATATATATATATGTATATATATATATATATATATATATATATATATATATATATATATATATATATATATGTATATAAAAAATGTTTTTTTAGGTTAGATAGAACTTTAGATAGAGATAGATATCAATCAGTTGTCAGTTTTCGCGCTATAAGTAACATTTGGATTCAGTATACTTTGGAAAATCATTATGAAACGTTTTACACTTGAGAAACGTTTTCAAATTGTGAAAATTTATTTCAAAAGTCAGTGTTCTGTTCGCTAAACTTATAGAGAAAAATTTTGTTCAGTGATGAGACTAATTTTTGGCTTAAAGGGTATGCTAGTAAGCAAAATTTTCGTATTTGGAATAAGACCGATCCTAAAGTGATTCATAAGAGCACAGTACATACAGAAAAATGCACCGTATGATACGGATTGCACGTTAGTGACTTCATCGGACCTTATTTCTTTTGAAATGAAGCAAAATGGTGTACGTTACTGAACGATGATCAATGATTTTTTGTTTCCAAATTTGCATGACATCGATCTGGTAGAGATGTGGTTTGGCAATAATGCTCTCTCCAAAAATGAATCTGTGAATTGACTTCTACGATCGTGTAATTTGACGCCTCTAAATTATATTCTTATGGTGATATGTGAACTCTCTAGTTTATGCTGATATACCAACAACGATTGAGGCATCAGAAGCCAACATAACTCGATCATAAGACCTCAATTGCTTGAAAAAGTGACCCGAAATTGGATTGACAGAATGCGGTATGTCAGAAATCATTTTTAAATATTAATGTCATAATATTTTTCAAATAATACCAAATAAATGGTGATCTGGTCAATTAGTATGTATTTCATTTCAATTTAAAGTTCTATCATGCTTAAAATACACACACACTTATATATATATATATATATTAAAAATATAAAAACGTCAAAATAGACAATTAAATAAAGCAATAAGAATTACTAAAAAAATAATTTATAAACACTTTGTTTATTATAAATATCAATAAAACATTTCCACAAAGTAAACTTTGTAAAACTTCATTGAAAAATATACAGGAATAAAAAAAACTCCAATTATTAATATTTTACAGTATTTTAGTTCTAGGAATATCATCGTCCAATTATTATGTTAATATTTGTTATAATAATTATTTAGTTGTTATTTTCAAGGTTAAAAATAAACTAGTGTAAATGTTTCACAAGTAAAATTATATCAGTTATCATTAGTATGAGTATTGTTTGAAAATTGCTGTTATAAATGATTATTTTTCTATTTAATAAAATATTTTTTAGATACACGTGTGTACATATATTTACACGATTATTATAAAGCGTAATTCAAATGTGACGCGTGGATTTGTGTTATATTAAAAAGAAACTATACACATGTTTCCATATACACCACTCTATATACATGTTTTTTTTTAATCAAACACAAATTTGTGCATTGCATTAGGATGATCCTATATATATATATATATATATATATATATATATATATATATATAAAATAAATTATATACCGTTTTTTATTTATATTGATTTTATCGTATTACATTTTTATAATAAAAAAATATATATTATGTTTTAATTCTGTAAAAAAATAGATTAGTTAATAAATATTTCACTTTTTTTAAAAAAAATACGATAATGTTTAGAGGCAAATCTAGACTTAAATGTGTATGTATATTATAAGGTTACATATGCATTAGAGGTTGAGTTTTTAAGCACTTAAATTTGAAAGCAAAGTTCGTTGGTAATTTCTCGCATTATCATACTACGTGTTGCAATCATTGACATTGACATCAAAGCAACTCTACTATATAGAAAAAGGTATATTTTTTTGTGTATGTATGAATATTTTTAGAATACATGAGTATATATTATTTGTGATAAGGTTTGTAACTATATGAAATACTAAAAATTTATAGCGATAAAGTAACGCACGATACAATAAAACCATTTAGTTTTGTTTGTTCACTTTGATTTAATTGTATTTTTCTAATAAGGAAAATATTCATGAATATCACTGTAACAAATAATAAATAATGAACATTGAGCTGTTATCGATATAATTTACTTTAACATAAGAGATTTGAAGAATAAAATGTAATTATACTAAAAATATTTTTAAGTGAACAAAATTTTAAGTTATATATTTATTTCAAAGAAAACTTTTACTTTATACATTTTTTTTTTCAAAAATACTTTCATTATGTTATTGATTTCATAGAAAATCTCTATCATTCTGTTTGAAATTTTTCATTCATTAAATAAGTTCGTAAGATTGAATGAAGCTATTGTCTCTTCGTTCGAGTGCATTTTCAAATTAGTATTTCAGTAATTAAATTTTAACATTTTCAAATATTGGATTAATGAACATTGATAAATTTTACACGAAAGTTGAAAATGACTTTCATCAAAGATATTATATTTAACTTGATTAAAAATAAGTCGGCTGAAAACAATTTCTTTAATTGTTTTCTTTTTATATATTAATAGAAAATTATTTTTCCTCCTTTTTCTAACAAAAGATATTTTATTTATTTATATATATATATATATATATTTAAGAGCAAGAAAAATTACTGGTTTGTTAGAAATTTTAATTAATATACATGATGTAATAGAATAATAAAATTATTCATATAGATATTTTGTATGATTTATTTAATTTCTCAAAAATGAGACTTAACTTATATAAAGATAATTATTTAAAATTGATTCAGTCGCTACGGATTATATTAGATTCAAATATGCGTTCTATTGTTAATGTGAGAAGACAGTATGTGGCACAGAATATATAAATTTTACATTTAATTACGGAATGAATTTACATTTCATTTCAATGTATTTGATCTTTGAAATGAATAGTGTATTTCTGGAAGATATATTTGCATCAAATATAAAACGCAAAATATATTGTAAAATCAACAACATTGTTTTTTATTTAAACATTTCGTAAAAAAGAAAGATCAAATGTAATACAGATTGTAATTAATTTTTTTCTTGTTATATACAAGTATATATATATATATATATATATATATATATATATATATATATATATATATATATATTTTATTAGTGATGAATTTGATTAAAATGTAAAATTTTCTACGAAAAACATTAAAATTAATATGAATAAAATGAAAAACATTTTATATTCTCATTGTGAATTATTGATTATATACAAATTAAAAATTATGTTTCAAAAAAGAAATATTTCAAAATTTTAATTAATTTTGTATATCAAAAAAATAATTTAGCATTAGTTCATTAATTCCATATCCATTTTTTAACATCATTTAACAGTCATTATTAATTAAGAATTAAAATAAGATTTATGCAAGTTCTGTAATATAAATAATTACATTTTTTTAATAAAATATTAGTTAGTCATTATTTAAATAAATTAATTCTACGATATTTTTTATTTATTTATAAATAATTATTTAATAAGTTTATTGGAATCGATTTTTTTTTTCAGAAATGATATAATAAATAACTTCTGTAACTATAAAAATTATATATAAAAGTAATTATTTAATTCTAAAAATAAACTTCATTAAATTGATTGAATGAGATCTTAAAATTCGCTTATTTCATTAAGAAAATTAGTAAATGTATATATATATTTATAATTATGTACACTTGTATTTGTGTGCTTAATCAATATAATCGTATATAACAGCGATACGATGTTTAAATAAATTTAGAAATGAACTGAAGTAAATTGTCATTAGTGAATTGGCTTGCCGTGTAAAGATAATATTTCTGCAATAAAACTTCTCCTTAAATTGACTTTAATTTGCACTTCCAAACTTCTATTTTTAAATTATATATATATATATATATATATATAATATTTCAAGAAACAAATCTATCCCTCTATTTTTATTAAACATTTAAAGAATATATAAAATGATTTTCTTACCTAGATGTTTTTCATTTTAAATCTTCTTTCAGCATTCTTTGAAAATATCTTATTTTTTCACCTTTTGAAACTTTTAGAGTGTTTTCCTATTTAATCAACCGAAACATATTGGGTTATTAATGTCTTTTTCAATGGATTGAAAAGGATGTATTTATCGAAGGCTTTATAAAAAAAGCGAATATTCTAGAACTCCGAAATTCAATTATCACATTGGATTTTTGTGATTAGATGTGTGTTATTGAATACTGTTGTATTACAAAATTGTTTTTCAAGAGTTCTTTTATACTAAATCATCATGTTTCGCTTACTTTACAAGATATTATTGTAATTTTATTAATGATGGTTTTAATTTAGTTTGTATGTGTACAAAAATAAAATAACAGATAAATTATTAAATAATTTTTATTTATGTTTTATTATTATTAGAAATATCACTTAACATTAATATTAAATGTTTTAAAAAAAGATAATAGTGATTTGATTATGTTTTAAATTTTTGAAGAAAATTTCCATTGAAAAGTAAAATTATCAATAATAACATGATTTTACTTTATATATATATTAGGTTGGCAAGTATCTCCCTTCCGCTTTTTTTTTTTGTACATAGCTGCGAAATTCAAAAGACCAGAAGGCGGAAGGGAGATATTTGCCAACCTAATATGTATAGTATGTGTGTGTGTGTGTGTTGTATAAAAGCTTTTTTTTCTATTTTTCATTTTTATTCTTTAATATTTATATAATTACAATTTTACTCCATCATTATTTTAATTTTTGAAAAAAATATTTTCCAAATTTTAATGAAACGATTGAATTTAAAAAAATAATAATTTTTTTCTTTATAAAAGTTTAATACCTTTTAGTAAATTTAAATTCATGAGTGTTAATGATCAATTTATTAGAATAAAAATTAAATCATAAATGTATAATAAAATAATGAATCGTTTGCCTAACTAATGGGCGCGCTGTTGTATATTATAGTATAATCCATTGATCTGCATTCTACATACCTAAAATCTATGCAACTGGTAATCGTTAATTGTAATTTAATCATTAGTTGTGGTCACTTAGGCTAGTTATATGACTTTTTGCTAAACTGATAAATAATACGATTAATTACTCATACATGAATCACATCTGTCTTCAAATTTTTCATGTATATTAAATAAAGGGGAATTTATTTAACTTCCTGTCATTCTAAAAAATAAGAGACTTCTGTTCTTGTGACTGATATTTGAAATTTGAAGTTCTTTAGACAGTGCGATAGTCAAATCCATTATGGCGCTTGCTGTTAAATATATCTTATTGATTATATTAAAAAATATTCTATTTTTTTTATTTTTTATGATGAATTATTAATTTGTTATAAAAAATAACAATTTTTATAGTCAAAAATCGATATTTGATTATTTTTCATATTTGTTCTAAATTAAAATATGTCATAATTTTCAAAATTATAGCAATTTTTTAATATAGTTAAACAAAATAAATTGAATAAATAAAATTTAATTTATGAATATAATTTTTAATTTTTTTAACAGATTCGTTTACAAAAATGTATTATATATTTATTTACTAAAAAAATAATTATTCAAATGTCTCAATGAAGAGGTTTCAATAATACTCACAAATAAATCTTTTTTAATTTATTATATAATACATAGATAATACATTGTGACAATGTTATATATGTGAGTTTGAACCTGATCGAGTTATATTCATATACAAAATGGACAAATATGTTCATACTGAGATAAGAGAGTGACTTTTATAACATTAAACCCTGATTTTCTTCTGATTTGAGTTTGTTTATTTATAATTCATATTTTGGATGATCCAAAAAGTAATTTAGGCATTTTTTGTAATACTGATGAGTAAAAAGTGACTATTAGTTTTCAATACTCATCCTATTGGTAAGGGAAAATGCATATATGCCAATGTATCGAATTTAAATATTGAGTGAAGATACGTCCAGTCTTTATAAAATTATAAATTATTAAATAATAACTCTAAATGTTGTTGGATTTATTTAATATTTTATTTTTTTATTGACATTTCTATATCTATAAATTTATTTGTAGTAAAAGAATTATGTTTATATAAAAAAATTGTGGTTTCATTAATTCAATAAACTTGAATAAATATGGATAGTAATATTGGAAAATTTGTATATGGAATTTTAAAAAAAAATAATATTTTTATGCTACATTTAATATTTATGTTATAAAATTTTCTTTAATAATCAACTTCATTATTTATTTTGCAACGATAAATTTTCGCAATCTCTTCAAACAATTTTGTGTTTAATTAATTATAAAAAACTTTATTTTTTTTGCTTAGTTTATAAACTTCTTTCAATAATTTTTATAAACTAGTGCAATAAACATTCTTTACTTAAAAACAGTTATAAACAATTCTCATTATATAAAAGTATATCAAATATTTTTTTTATATAGTGACAATATGTATTTTTTTATAATAAAATTCTTATCTTGTTGCTTTACGATTTTATAATAAACGAACGATATTTAATTAAAGATTGTTTAACCTTGTTTTTATATTTAAAATGAACAGATTCTATTCTTGTTACTCTTAAACGCGACATGTTACTCTTATACGTTTTCTGCAAATCAAATTAATAATGAAATTCATTAAATTGTACTTATTTCCAAATAAACTATCATTAAAATTTTTCAGTTCAAATAAATTTTAATAATAATGTATTATTCCATCCTTCAAAAAGAATAATATATTTCGTGTGTAGTAAATGTGAAACATTATTTTTTAATAAATAATAAATTAATAATATTACAAAAATGTTTATATGAAAAATAATAAATATTTAAAATTTGATATTATATTAATTTATTGCTAATTTTATTGTTTATTTATATAACTATTATTTATTTGGAATTAAAAATCGATTCATATTAATTTTCTCTTTTAAATGATTACTAATGAAATTTATAATAAAACGAAATCATTTATAGAAATATATTTTATTCTGCGACTATAATAACATTTGTGATTATTTTAAGCTAATAAATATATGTTCAATTAATAAACTTAAATTGTTATTTAAACCCGTAAGTAGTTGTCTATTGCTCTTTCAATCTTATATTTACCAACTATATACATATTAGAAACTTTAAATAAATGTACTTTTTCTAGTAAAAAAGGAGAAAAAATCTATTTAAAAAATCTTTTTAACTTCTCTAACATTAAAAACGTATTTTTAATATTAAAGACTAGATATGAAAAAAGAATACCTCTCAAAATTAATTATTTAATCTACAAATATAAAAATATCAATTCCATATTTCGATTTTTTTATTTTTTTAAATAATCTTACCATTTATACTTACTAAATCGGGTTTGCTGAAACTGTATTTGTATGATTTAAAAATTTAAGTTTAATTTTAAAGGCCAATATTCCGAATATAATAAAATCATTACGAAAATAAACAAAGTAGCTTGAATTTATACGGTTTATGAAATTTATAAGCAAGTTGGTATAATTATAAATGACGCACTTATCAAAACATCTTGAAGAAAACAAATTCGATTATTAAAAGTAAGTTGATTTTAACAACTTATAAGCTGCTTTATTTCGATATAAATATTTCACGTACTTTGAATAAATATTAAAGTAAAATAACAAAAAGATCTGGAAGCATCTTCATAAAGTGATTTAATAAGTAGGCAAGTCAAATAATTTTCTACTCCTTGAGAAAATTTAATAGAAATGAGATAGTTAACATTCTCAAATAGTTACACTTTACAATTATATAATTTGTTTAAAAAGATAGCGAATTTCTTAACTACAAATTTGTAAGTTAAGGGACGATAAAATTGATTTTTTTATTTTTAGTGATTTCAAATTTACATTAAGTTAAAAGATATTTACTATTTTATGAGATTCTTTCTTTTTGTATAATTAATAAATGTTTTGGTCCTCGTAGATAATAAGTAATTTACTAATACTTAATTTTGGACATTTACAGACTGTAATTGTAAATATTCCTCTCTACATTCAACATATTTACATAGAAAAACAATAAAGATATGACTAATATTATTAGATCTTTATATTAAGTTGAAAAGAAACTCAATATTGAAATTTTAAAGTTTCATACTAACAAGTCTCGTCGTTTTATGTTGTACTCCAACTATTGACAAAAATTAACAGTTTTAATAAAGACAGCAATTCATTAAAGACTCTTACTGTTTTATTTCACTCGTTGTTTTCGTTTCATTCATCATTTGCCGAGCTTTCTACTTGATCATTCTCTTCTTCTACGACTCCATTTTCCGTTTCTTTTTTTATCTTCAATTCTTTTTCTTGTCGATCTATATTTTTCCATCGTTCTAAATTCTCATGACACATTTCCAATAGAGGTTTTGTTTCTGGTATAAGTCTATTAAGAAGTGTGTAACACGGTATACAAATTCCAGTTAAAAATCCTACTTGAGACGCTGCTTGTTGATCTGGTTGGTATCGATCCATCATTGAAATAGGCTGACGACCTGCTGCGCGTTCTTCATCTCCTGTTAAAAGAGATTTGTTTTAACAAGCAAATGAAAAAAGTAATTTTGTTATATAATTTTAATTTATATATTTTTAGATTTCATTTGCTGTTATCGAAAATGAAACTAAATGTTTTTATTATTATATTCTTATCAAACAATTATTATTTAAATATTAATAACTTATTAATTAAAATATAAATACTTCAATATTCATTAGAAACAATAATTTATTTTTGTCAATGAAAAATAATTCGACGTTTAATTAAAATTAAACATGTTGGTTAGATTTGATATATTTTTTTCGAAAATTTATAATTAATTAAATTTATAATTCTTTAATTAAAAAAATACAAAATATAAGCTTAAATAAAAATCAACAAAAAAAATTGTTGTTTAATTTTAATATAAATTAAATGTCATGAAATGTTATTATTTAATCCAGAAATTACACATCCACACCTGTTTATCAACTTTAATAAATTAATGTACAAAAACACAACATATCCATTAGCATTAGTACATAATATTAGACATAGAAGATTTTAAAATAAAAGGACAATTTTTATTAAAAAATTAGAATCTTAAAAACATTATTTTATATTATGAAAATTATTTTAAATTAAAATTAAATATAACAATAATATAATACCACATTACATTAAAAACACTATATATATATAAGATTTAAACTAGTAAATAGTACGAAACTTTGGAAATGTCTTGTTTCGAATTGTCAATTTATTTGATCGCAGGGGACCCAATTATTTTTAAAATATCATACCTCAACGCTCGTAAATAAATAACGAAATTCTTTCACTTCCAGTCTACATATTCTATTCGTGTTACTGTCATATATTTGTGTTTATAGAACCGTGATTCTCCGTAAGTTCGTATAATTTTTTTAAAGCGAATTTGTGTTACAGAAACTTTTTAACATTTGACTTTTCAATATTTTAAATACTAAAAAACTCGTAGGTTGTTTTTTAGATACGTATATTTTATTTTTTTAATAATGTTTAAAAGAAGTAAATAAATTTGTTTAAATATATACTTATTTATAAGTACTTTTTTAAATTTTCGATTTAAGTACCAGTGATTGTTTTATTCTTATAATTAATTCATTTTATTCTTAACAATTTATATCAAATAATTTTTGGTATTGTTTATATATATATATATGTACTGATATTTTTCTTCAGTTTATAATTCGATATTTTAATGTATGTAACAAACAATACCAGATTTCTCGTAAATATTTAAAAAGAAATTGAAGAAACAGAAATTAATTTGATACTCTTATTTGTATTTGGACCTGACGTCAGAAATAATACCTTCCGTCTTCTTCAAGATATTTACTTAAGAAACAGACAATGTAGGTGTGATAAATGTTTGCATTCAAGTTGAATTACAGAATAAATTGAGACAATGGTGTAAACAACCATTAGCTACGCAGATATATTTTCATTTAAAACGTCGACAATTGTTATCGATATTACAGATCGCGAGACAGTATTAGCGTTGGTTTTTGATAGAATTGTTTCAAGTAGAATTGTAGAAATACAACATATATTTAGTATACAAGTGTGTTAATGCGTAAATCAATTATTTCTTCAGAGAGATGTGAAATAATTTGAATATTTTGTAATACATATCAAATTCAAAATGATGAACTTATTTAATTTAATATTATTATGGTATATATATATATATATATATATATATATATATATATATATATATATATATATATATATATATCCTAGAGAATAATTCATATAAACACAATACGTAAAATTATCTTATTCATATTATAAATAATGTGAGAAATTTTGAAATATCTTATATGTTTTAACTGAGATACAATTATTAAAATATTAAAAATAAAGATGGTACAAAACTAAAACAAGATTTTTCATGTGAATTTTTAATATTTTCTAAAAGAATAAAATTAATATTAAATTTTTATATGCAAATTTCATACAATTTTTGCAAATAAAAACAAAACCAAAAATAGTCATTTTATTATAATATTTTTTTGACATTTTCTTAATTAGCAATTGATTAAATATTAACATTTAAAATATGTTTACATTTATTAAATATTTCAAAACAATGGTTTAATTTTAATATAAATATTTCATTGAAAAAAAATAATTATATTAAGTATAACAAATATCATAAAATATCTCCTACGTATCAATCAAATCGCCTTGAATTATTTTTATACGATTATTCTATTTGCAAGACCTTGACCGTATTTGTATAATTTTTTCTCGACATTTCTTCTCAGTCCTTTATAACCTTTATAAAGAAAAAGGTACGAGAACAAATCAACAACCGTCTTCAAATTTCAACATACTTCAAATTCATATAAATGAATTACTATTATACTTGAAATTCAGTTCATGTAATAGAACCATTGTATATTTTCCTTTGATTTTGCATAATCAAAATATTAACTTTATTTGATATACTTTTTTTATTTTATTTTTACATAAAAAATGAATTCATATTTGAAATATTGCATTTTATTAACGCTAATTGGCATCAATATAAGTTATAATAGAATATAAATACTTTCTTTGTATGTAATTTCTTGTTAAATAAAACTGAGATTATTTTTCAGAGAAATAAAAAAAATCTATAATGAGCAAAAAAATAAATACTTTATAATAAAATTATTAATTTTCATTTTTAAAATTAATAATTAACAGTGAAAATATTATAAAAAAATAATGTTATATGTAAATACCAAAATGAAAATTTTAAAAAATTACCTTGTTGGTAGAATTCTTCAAAAATAACTTTAACTGTTTTCACTTGTATATCCCACGGTTTGGCACTAGCTGCTAAGTCACTTCCAGTCATTGCAATTGCGAGTAGCAACGTCCGATGTTCAGGTTGATACCAAGAAAACCTATTTTCTGTGACAATTTGACCGAGTTTTGCTTTATTTGGGAAGAAAAGTGCTAAGTCTGTCGCTAGTATACAGTGTTTAATCAGTCCGAGAACTTGCTTGTATTCACTACTTGAGAGTTTACTAAAAATATTGTGGCCTTCCTGTAAAAAAATGTAATATACAACTATTAATAATTAATTTAAATTTTTATTTTAGAAATGTAAATATTTTACAGTAAAATAATTTTAATATTTCAAAATATTAACCACAAATAAAAATAAAATAATTTAGAATAATCTGTCTTAGTTTAATTAAAAAATATATTATAAAAATCTGAATTACAATACTTTACACAATTACCAGTATGATAGATAAAAATAGATAATTGGTTTCATTTGAATAATTATTAACTATTAATAATGAATAATCAAATATTAGTACATTAATTTTTGTTTCTATATAGATATTTTGTGTGTTTATAAAATGTAATTTTATTTTTAATTAATAAATAATTAATTAATCAATTATTTATCTACCATAATGGTAGAACATATAAATTTGAACTGTAATAATTAACAAATTTCAAAAACAATTTCTGGTTTAATACAAAGTTTATCATTTTGATAATTTAAATATTTATAAGTCATTTGTAACTGATGATCTATGTATTTTGATGAAATATTTATTTTTTTTATAAAAATAACGAATAAAATAAATAAACTTATTTGACTAGAAATTCAGTATGAGTTCAATATATAAACACAGGTCGAAAAACAAAGATCGGATTTCAATAAAACTTCTTTATATGAGTTCGAAAGCGGAATAAATCTTAAAGCTTAAAGAAAAGAAAATTTGATAATATGTGATTATATGTGATAAAGGAAATTATTATTTTTTTTGAATTGTATTCTTACCTTTTGATTTTTGAAATGTAATTTCTAATTTATAACTATTTTATTATTTATGATTTTTTTAATAACAAATAATTTGAAAAAGAAGTTTGAAAAGACATATAATGTATTTTCATTATTTTTTAAAATATTATATATTCTCAAGGCATTGACAATTAAACTATGTGAAAAAATAATGATATATTTGATATATTATAAATTGGGTTTCAGTCATTTTTAATTATTTGTTAAAAACAGATATAATTTACTAAGTAATCAAATATAATTCATAGAATAAATTTATCTTTTAATTAAATAATAGTTTTTAGGTCATTGAATAAAGAAATGTTATATATATATATATATATATATATATATATATATATATATATATATATATATATATATATATATATATATATATATATATATATATATATATATATATATATATATACTTATGGATATTTAAAAATTTCTATCATTTATGCATCAATTCACTACCAGCCGTAAACATGTTAAGAAATTATTAATATAATATGATATGTTAAAATATTAGAAAAGTAAACGGTTAAAGTGTACAGACATGTTTAAATATAAAATTTATAACAAAAAATCTTTTAAATGGCATGTAGTATATGTGTATAAAGTGTTATAAATAATATTTTTTTTATATCTTTTCATATATCTCAACAGAAAATTAAACTTAACTTTTAATTTTTTTGTGTATTAAAGAAAATAATAGAATGTATATATATATATATATATATATATATATATATATATATATATATAAATAATTAAACATAAGGTGATTGTAGTTAACGATCTGTTAATAATGGATTATGATTTAGACTCCATGAGCTGTCATCTTTCATGTAAAAGTAATTCATTTGAAAGTTTAATAAACTTTATAATATAGGGCATTATAAAATAACTTAAGTGACAAAAGATCAAACGAACATTTTAATAAAATTTCTTTCTTAACTCTTATTAAAATTAATTTAAATTTTATTTTTTCACGAGAAAATATAAAAAATATTTTTAAATATGTTTTATTCTCATGACTTTTTTTAGTACATTTATTTATTTCAATACTACTAAAAGCTATAAAATTATGACTAATTATATATTTTTTTAATCTTTATGGATTGAAAATTTATTTTTCTAGTCTATTATTTGCTACTTTAGGTCACTATTTTCTTAAAACAAATATTTTTTTTAATTTAAAAAGTAATTACGTTGTGATTATAAACATTTACAATTATATTTTCAACGACTTCTTGAAAAAAAATTTAATTGGAATTTATAACAAACATTTCATTCTATTTTTAAAAACAAATTATTATGTCTTCAATGAAAACAAGTCCTTAATTTGTTTACATTTTTAATAAACAAGAGTCAATATTTTTCTTGGAAAACGAATTTGTTTTTACCAATTTAAGTGAATATTTTTTTATTAGGAAGTATTTTTATTTTCTATATTATAAAGAAAAGTTTAGGTATTGAATTTCATTGTTCAAATCAGCAAATGAGAAAAATATTTTTTTAACAAATTTTCCTGTGTAATATAATTATTCCTGTGACAATTTACTTTATGTAGGTTAAAAAAAGAACAAATATTTTTGATCTTTATTACTAGAAAAACACTTTATTCTCATTTATATCAATAACTGATTTAATTTTATTATAATTTTATTCATGAAAAAAAATTTTCTACATAATTCTGTTCAAATAAAATTCATTTTTCATTATTTATTCATCGTACATAAAATTACAAATTTGCTTTATAATTTTACAAAGCCATGGATAAAGCGATTTTAAGTTTATGTTGAGCGTAGAATTGACATATTCGCCTCGGGGAAAATCATCCACGTCATGAAATCTGATTACGGGAGGCTATAATTTATTTCGGTCTGTGATGTCGTTTGATGAAGATGTAATCGACGTTTCATTAGTAATATTAACAATTATTAGTAAAAATACTTAATATTAAATGAAATAAATTAGAGTAACTTGATTAACATAATATTTTTGGAAATTATAGGTGACATTATATAATAGCAAATAACAATCCATGCTTGTGTATTTATATAATTATAATAATATTTTTAAAGCAAATTTTAATTTAATTAATAAATAATATCACTATAATGATTTTTTTGCTTTTATAATTTATGAAAAACCCTGATTTGAAAATAGTGATCAAAATTAATAATTATCTAAATTTACATTCTTAAATTTATAAGTTTTAATTTTATATTTCATTACGTGTACGTAGAGAAAATTTTGGACAATTGGATCCTTTTTTATAATTTATTTTTGAACTGAAATAATTCTCTCCCTTTCTCTCTCTCTCTCTCTCTCTCTCTCTCTCTCTATATATATATATATATGTGTGTGTGTGTGTGTGTGTATGTATATGAAAGCATAAACTCATACTCAAAATTTTATATTGCTGGTATTTTAAGGATAGTTATTTTTTTTAAATATGTTATTGCAACATTTTAAATATTTGAAGGAAAGATTAAATAAAAAATTTGACAAGAATTATCCATTAATTATTACTTATGGTAAAAATTTGAAAATTGTTATGAATTGTATAGAAGAACTAATAAAATTCATATTAAATTTAATGCATAGTTGTAAAAAATGATTTGATTTTTGAATAATGTGAAATGTATATATCACAAATTAACACTAATAAATATTATAGAATGCGTTTTTACTATTTAAAAAATAAAATAATTATTTAAAAAAATAAAAATATTTCTGATTGTTAAATAGACTCTGATATTGTTATATCATTTGATAATATTAATCGTTGAGAAAAATTTAACACACCAGGTAAAACAGGATGAATAATTTAAATTTAAATGTCAAATTTTCTAATAATTTAAAGTGAATAATTAACTACGATTATTTTAGAATAGACTATGGAAAATCACAAATTAGTTATTATAAAGCAAGGATTACAGATAAAGTATGTAAGTTGTCCTATCCTGCGGCTTCTTATCGACCTGCTATTTAATCCCGAGTTTAAAGCTTATACGTATACGTCACTGTATAATACTAATACAAAAGTTGTGTAAATTAGTACATGTCCAATGTTGCATTATTAAAAAATGTTATAATTGTTTAAAATATTTTATTTAATTTTACAATAAATTTAAAATATTAATTTTAAGAGGATGTCTAAAAATGTAGTTAATAATAATTATTTTCCCTTGCATTGAATAACTTATTTTTTATTTATTTCATATACAGATAATTTATATATATATATATAAATTTAATATATCTTTTTCAGTACTATTCTAACCACATCATACATATTTCCACAATGTATTTCATCTATTCAATTTGTATGCAAAATATTTATTATTTTCTGTATGACATGACATATTTATATTATTTTAAATTAAATTTTAACTATGAAACTATCTATGAATTTTAAATTCAAACTACGTTACTATCTAAAAAGATATATTTTATATATTTACATAAAATATTTTTTTCAAACAAAAAAAAAACGATCCTGTTACTAATTAAATAAAAAAACTATTTACAATTTCTGTTTACTATCTCAGTTAATTAACTTATTTACACTGTAATTTTATTTACGAAAGTAGATAATTGTCTCATTAATTTAATCAAATGGATAAACTTCTAAGATGATGATCATTAAGATGAAAATTAAAACAAAATGTCAATTACTAGATTTGAACTTGATAATCAAAAAATAATGTTATTGATTTTACATATAACAATTCAAACAAATTTAAAATGGTAATATTTTTACTTAAAGGAATATTTTGAATTTAATAATAGCTATTGGAATTGTAAATAAATATTTTATTGACTAATATCAATCGAACGTTATAAAATATATGTTAACTATTTTGTTATATATAAATATGATTTATGATATAAATAAAATATAATATGTATGAAGTTATAATTGTTTCTAAAAATATTATTTTAATTATATTTATGGAAAAATTAAGTTACTATCTTTTAAATTCAACTCAATTAAGAACACTAATCAGTTTTTATTGTATTGTATATTAGTTTAAAACTTGCCATTTAATGAAAATATTGATCTATTGACAATGAAAGTTAAAACAAGAGCTTGATTTAGTTTAAAACGAAAACAATACAATACAATAATAGAAACTGAAAATGCAGAAACGATGTCGTGAGTGCTTTTAAGCAATTCATTTTATTTGGGAAAATTCTCAAAGTTGTATAATACACACTGTAGGGTTAATAATGAAATATTATAAGACACAATTTTTCAATAAAACATAAATTGCTGATTGAGTTAAAATGTAAATATTATACTTAATCTAAGGTAGATACATTTACTCTGGATATATATATATATATATGTGTGTGTGTGTGTGTGTGTGTGTGTGTGTGTGTTTACATATAAAGGTTTTTGAGAGGATGGACAAATAATTCGATAAATACACATTTGAAATAAGTTCTTTGGTAAAATATAAGATGTTATGTGTAAAACCATTATAAAAGTCATATAGTAAAAAAGTCGATAGAAAATATAAAAAAATATTGAAAAATATGATCCGTTGGATTCCTATTGTGCTTAAAAAGTTATATATGAATATGACAGTAAATACGCGAGCAATATATGAATATTTCTGTGTGCTTTCGCGCTTGTGACACCGTTATTCCATTTTACTTGAAGTCAAAGGTTTTTTTATATTTTGAACGTTAGATTGAAATATTTTATTTTTAGTTATTGAATGGTTAAACCATTGTGAAATTTTATTACGCTAATGTTTATCTTATTGTTATAAGTATAATAATTATGAAATAAATATATTTTAAATTTTTCCTGAAAATTTTATCAATGAAAATTTTAAATAAAATTATATATGTATACATATATAAGTTATAATTTAAAAAAACATATATACATTGTATTGTCGTTTTAATATATATATATATATATATATATATATATATATATATATATATATATATATATATATATGTCTAAAGAAAACTATGAACCAAATCATTCCGTTAAAAAAACTAATACGATAATTAAATATATTCTATTTGCTAGACAACTATAATAATTTTATTGAATTTTCGACATTATTTGACAGTTAAATTCACTCTTATTGTATATTTTTAATTAGATACATATCCGCTATAACAGGATGTTGTTAAAAAAATAAATAACTAATATGTCAAATGTCAACTTGAAAAATAAAGAATTAATTTAATTTCACGTTATGTTTTTATTAATAGAAATTTGTTTATTTAATAAATTTCAGTGTCCGAAATTTATATACATGTTTATTTTTAATTAAAATGTCTTAACAAAATTACTTTATTTTCACTTAATATAATAAATTTAACATAAACATGTGAAAGATTTATTTATTTGAATTTAGTTAGTATAAAAAATATGACAAATGTTATAAACATACACACACACGTATATATATATATATGTGTGTGTGTGTTAGACTGATTGAATTAATTAAGACTGGGAATTATTCGGACTCACTTCTTTATAATTCCGCTGTGTCATGTAAGACATAATAAAAATAAATAAATTCTGAACACACACCTGCTGCAAAATCGTGACTGTTTGGTTGAAATGATGGTGCTCCATAGTGGACGTGCTGTAAATAGCTGCCAGTGGCGATTCTGTATCCAGCATGAACTTATTGTTTTTACCACGATGGTCCAGATCGTGACAAAGAGCACCAATAAATAAAGCAAGTGCCTGCAAAGAAAATTAATTTGTATTTTATGTTAAATTTACATTAACAACAAATGAATTTAATAATTGAAATTTATTACGTGTATATGAAATGAATATCAAAGAATAACGCATGTCTTATTAAAACCATTTATATTTATGTAATTTAATCTGATAAATGATGAAAATTAAAATGAAACGTAGTTTGTACATGAATAGTGTATGAAAAATAAAATATCATGTGAAATTTCATACGCGATAGTTTATATGGATTTTATGAAAATGACACATTTTAATTTTAGTTTATAATCATTGTAGATTTAATTAAAAAATATTTCATTAAAAGATAATATAAAACTCATATTACAGTAAAATATATAGATATTTGAGAAAACTTCTATTGTTTGAAATATGAACCTTATTTGAATTCCAGCTTATCTTTAAAATTTGTAAGAACTATACCACAACAAAGACTAGCAGGTAAAATATGATATTACAAAATAAAATAGAAGTGAAAAAGATAATCTTGAGATTTTTTTCTTACGTAATTTAAGATAAATATGATATCAGTCGTTTGTATCTGTTGATTTGAAATATCTTTAAAAACATTTTTTTTAATTTGTGCAATTGAAATAAAATAGGCAAAGTAAAAAATCTACAATAATATAAGAAATAATTACAGATATTTATTTTGCGTAAATAAATGATTTTATACTTTTATGTCAGTCCATTTTTAATATTTTTTTTATTATCTATAAGAAATATTCCATCATTATTTTTACTAAATTAGAGTATTTGATAGCGATAATATTATTTATTATAGTTAAAAATAAGATCTTTAATTAACATATAATATAATTTAATTATTTTTTCAATAATGAACTTGAGCATAAAATGAAAATAAACTTCATTAATTAGCTATTTTTATGTGCGCTTATAAATATTATTAAGTGTTTCTTTAATTATTTTCTGTAAATAATTGGTTATAAAAATAAATAATTTTAAAAATTAAATTAGATTAACTAAGATTTAAAGGATTAAAATTGTTGGTTGAATTAAAATATAGCTCTGCAATATATTTAATTAAAATTGAACAATTTCGTTTAATTGAAGTAAAATAAATTTTATATTCACTACATTATTGGATTTCAATAATTAATTTTATTTGTAAAATAATAATAATAATTACAATACACTTGTCAAAGAAACCAAATCTGGTGGCAATTGTTCTAATAAGGAACAAGAATTGAAAATGAGATTTATTAAAATATTGAAAACTGAAAATATTTGTATAATTACATCGTTTGATACAAAGAAATTAACAGAACGAAAATAAGAGTTATCAAGTAACAAATGACAAAACCAAAATAAATATCTCGAATTTCATTTCCATCGACATCAAATAACTCTGAACAATTACAATATCTCATTATGTAACTGAATTCGAAATGCGAATCCTTTTACTCATTCCACTCATAATTCTGTGACAACAAAGATGATTTAGACAAATGTTAGAAGATTGAAAGAATGGAGTACAAATAGTATATCATAATGAAAGTAATTTGACACTGTTAACATTTTCTTGTAAGAAAATTTATAAATGAATATAAAATCTAGTGTATAATTAATTCGTTCTTTGTAATAATAGACATTTCTGTAAAGTAAAACGAGTTTCTGTGTACATCTCTTTCCATATTAGACGAATATTTCATGTTAATTGTATGTAATGTAGTGCTTTCAATAACTATTATCTTAATATCAATAACTTTTAGTATCTATGTCAAATGTGGGATTTCAACAACACTATCTCTTGTCGAAAATGCTATTATATAGATAAAGTTTAGTTTGATGAAAAGCTCTTTATCAACTGTTTGATGCTTTTAATGCTTGTGACATGCATTAAAAACCTGTCATTGTCGATAATCTCATGGACGAGGGTTATTCTATAATTGGATTCTGATAATTTGTATTTTGTAATATAGTGCATTACTTGTAATTTTAACTAAATATTTAATTTTCTAAAAATGTAAACATGATAAAATATAATGTTAATGGCGTAAAGTTTTAAAAATTTATACTGGGTATTTTACAGTATGTATGCTTCCATTATTCAAATTTATACACTTTCTGATTCTATAATATAATTTCTGTCACATTTATTTTTATACCTAAAATAATTTTTCTTTATATAAACCAATAATTTTTAATTGTTTTTTTTTCAAACTTTGAATGTAAAAAATGTAAAGTGTAAAAAATATAAAACTGATTACTAAAATATTCTAAGAAATATTTAACATTTATTTGTAAAGTTTTATCATTAGAACGACATAAAACAGTATTTTATTAATATTATTTCATTTTTTGATATTAAATAATTGTTACTTTTACTTATTTTTTGGTCAATATTTTGAATATTTAAATTAATGCTTTTAAAAAAATTATAAACACGATAAGTGGTATTAAATTAAGTAGATGCAATAACTGAAAGTAAAAATTTGTACTGTAATTTTCTATAATGCATTTTATGTTACTGGCTGAAAATTAAGTGTTTTTTTTTGTATATTTTTACACTTTTTAAATTATATTTTTAAAGAATATATATATTAGAAAATATGTATTCAATGATATTCTACATTTATTATGACGTATAGAAATTTTTGAATTTGTATACCAAAAAGAAAAATATTTGAATATTGAAAATGAAAGCATTTTTTTATTATTTTCTTGAATCACATAATTTATTTTCAAAAGTCATAAAACCTTAACTAGAATAAAAATCAAAGTACTCACCTCATTAGGTTTGAATGAGTTATTCGAATGTTTAATAATACTGTACATGCAGTTCGCTACCGAGAATCCATGAGTCCAATTATGGTACGGTACTCGGCGATAATTTTTCTTGACAGTTAACATAAATCTAATTAAGTTATTCTTTTCAAAGCGTTGCAAACCGAACAGATCCGTAAACATAAATATAGCGTATTTGGCTTTTTCATAATCGTCTAATTCGAATGGACTGAAAAAATAATCGTCTACTCCGATAATATTTGCAGGTATCCCTTGTTCTAAAGCTAGTTCAAGTTCATCGTCTGTACACGTATTGTGGTAACTTAATACTTCTAATGCAACACGGTATTTCTGTTCGGAACGTCTTATTTTGTCGTAAAGCTTTGCGTGATGCAACGCAAGACCACAATAAACAGCAAACATCTCAAACGCTTCTTCGTCTTCTTTGGTAAATGAACCGATATGTTTATTAACCATTTGCATAACACCGATTATTGATCCTCGGATATAAATAGGCATACACAAAATAGTATGTGTTTTGTACCCTGTTTGTTGATCTACATTTCGATTAAATCTAGTTTCCGAATATGCATCGGAAATATTCATAACTTCTCCAGTCATCGCCACATGGCCTGCAATTCCTGTATCTAAAGGAAATCGAATTTCTTTTGATACATTTAACGGAACGAACTCTTCTCCACCACTCCCTGAACCTGAATCGTTTGAATTTGACTTAGATTTATGCGTTTCGACTCCAACATCGAATATAGTTGCGTATAATTCTTTGCTTTTATTGTCGACTAAAAATAAAGAAGCTCTATCTGCATCCACAAGACGTTGTGCAAAATTCATTACTTTCATGACGAGTGTGTCCATACTAACCATATCTTGAAATATTGATCTATAACAAAGATTATGTTATAAATGATATTTTTATTTTATTTCAAAATTTTTAAAAAATGGAAACTATAATAAAAAAAGTTGAGTAATTTGTGAATTTATTTACATTCAATCGATTTGAATGTAAGCTATTTAGAGAAAAATTAAGAGATTTAGACAATTTTAAGAGTGTTTCGACTATTTATTTATATCTATCACAATTCAAATATGTATATATATATATCTGATAGATAGTTATTTGCACAAATATTTAGAATTATGATATATCTGTTTTTAATTATATTAATATTGACATTATTATAGTAAGTAAATACATAATACTAAAAACATGCTTTTTATTTACATCAAATATTTGAAAAAGTTCCAAGTTTCAAATATTTGAATAAATAAAAAAAATGATATATATGATTACAGTTTTTAATATTTTCCTACAAAAATATTAAATCTATGAATTAACATATGTGGGTTATTTTATACAGATTGTTTTATGACAAGTTAAATATTTTCAAAACATTGTTAATTAGTCCAACAGTGACTTTTTAGATGTTTTCATGCCAAAAACAACAATTACAATTTTGTATATGTCGTATCGATAAAACGTTCAAGGTCCAAACTTCAGTAAAGCTAATTGAAACATTGTAAGTTTCTTGTGAATTCAGGCCGACAACTTCACAACTTGTTAGTTGAACATGAAGGCATTCATATCGTGTTCACGTAAGTAACGGTCAAAACCAATTAATTTTATGTTCATAGACCGTGTAATCAGAAGTATAGTATCATGTACGGTATAGTTATATTGATAGTTGTATTGAAAACGATGGTAGAAAAAATATTGATGGCGAGAGATATTGACGTACATACATTAATGTTATTACATTTTGCTACGAAATTGAAATCTATAAAATGTGTAATAATTACTTTATCTGATATTATTATTTACTTTTAATATTTTGTATGCTATCCGTTATTTGTTATCTGAAATTGTATTTTAGGTTAGTTATTATATTGGACATACTATTATTTATCTTATATAAAAAGTATATTTTTTCACAGATAAAATTATATTTCAACAACCTTAATCATTTAGATATAAACAAACAAAAAACTATATATCAATGTTCACAAATGTTAGTAACAATGAATTTTTGTAATGAAAAATGTAATCATTTTTCAAATATTTGTCAAAATACTTTTATATATTATTGATAATAAAAATACTTGGTTCTTAATTAAATATTACATATTCAATTAATAACCTAACGACTAAATTTTTTTTTTGATTTTAATTTAAATGTTTTTTACTGAATTGATATTATTAAAATATCTACACAAAATATTTATTATAAATGTTTATAATTAAAAAATCATCAAAATATAATATCATAAAATTGTTTTTTTTTTAAAAAAAAATAATTGTTATATTTATTAAAAATAATAGCCAGAAATAAAAGTTGCAATACAAAAAATAAATTTCGATTAGTGTTTAAATTGTATTTTTATATATTTTTTAAGAATGTATATAAACTTGTACTATATATGAATATTGTTATACGACATTTTTTTTAAAAAAATATTAATTCGATAGAAAATGACTTAATCTTTAAAATCATATCATATGATAATTTTATACAGATTATAAAAATAGAACAAATATAGATTTAAAACTGAAATAACCTTTCTTTTATGAAAGAACTCGTTTCTGTGCCATATGTGTCATCAATATAAATGATCCGTTGTAATATAAGTTCAAAGTATCAGAGCATTTCAAAATGGTCTACTTGTTAAATGACAAAAGGATCAAAAACAACTCAAATGAGTAAACAGATGTTTAGAAACACACTCATAAACTTTTATATATATATATATATATATATATATATATATATATATGCAATGTATATTAATAAAAAATTGATAAGTTTTTAAAATAAATTTATATCTAAAAACAATTTCATTCATTTCTTGTATGTTATATTGTAATTTTCAATACAAATTAAAATTATGAATTGTAGTCTTTCAATCGTCCACTGATAATTAATAAAATTATTAATATAATAGTTTAATTGTAAAACGTTAATAGATTAAGCAAGTAAAACTGAAATTTTCACAAAAAAATCATAAATCTTCAAAGATAACCTTTATATTTATGGTTCATTTTTTTAATAATATTTAATAGCTGAATTTATTATAAAGGGTTTTTAATATTTTATATTACATTGATTTATGAAAAATATTTTCACTGAAAATTGTTTCAAATTTAACGTAGAGTATCATAAAGTATTTTCGATATGTAACATGAAGTTGATTTCCAATTGACCAATGATGTGAAAACACAGATTGATTAATTGCTTGGGGGTTTACAACATGTAGGTACATTAACGTAGAATACAAATAAAAATTAAAATACATCTCGTTTGTACATTTCCGTTCGATGTGTTGATTGATTGATGGAATATTTGAAGTTTTAGGGCATATTTAGTCGAGTTTTTTCTATATAGAGAAATTCAATGTTCGTATATAATTAATTCTTCAAAATGAAACAAATAATATTTAAAAAGTAATGACCACATAATCATTATTTGGGAGTGATACAATAATTATATTTATATTCTCGATTTACTTTCATCAGATATGTTTCATGTAGTATTAAGAATCATTAAAATATAAAATCAGATTTCCATTCTAATAAAAACAGGAATATATTTAATACAACGGAATTCAATATTATTTTTGATTGATGAAATGAAGTCAATTAATTTATTGAAATATTATATATGATACGTTTTATTAATGTATAGGGTTTTAACAAAAATATAATTTAAAACATACAACCAAAATAAAGACTTTAAGTTTGCATCCACATATTTTCATTGCATTACAATCACAATTTACATGTGAATATATTTTTACATATTTATTTTCAATCAAAAACATTTTTTAAAGTTGAAAAAGATTCAGTCTAGAAATCATTTTCCAATTTGTATTTTCAATTAATTAATGTTTGTTTGTTTTTATTTACGTTTATTCTTTGTAAACAATTTTAAATTAGTAACAAATAATTGAAGATGAAAAATATTTCAATTAAAATATAATAATTTTACAGTGTGATAGACAAAATTTAAGAAACAAGTTTGAAATTATTTTTGTATATAAATGTTTAACCTATTATTATTATAATATTTTTTTAAAAAAATAATAGTATAATAATAAATAGTTATTTTTATTTTTTTTTAGTATAAAATGCAATTAATTTATATTTTATTTACTTTTTTGAAATATATATTTACTGAGATTATATTTATAAAATTATTTTCCTTAATTTTATTTACAGTTCTCTAACTAATAAAAAATACTATTACTGTTAGCATTACCGTGTGTTTTCATGGATTCAGCAAACTTTCTATGAGATTAATTAATTCAAAACATGTACAGCTACATCGATTGGCCTAACGTGAGAGTTTTTTTAATAAAAATTTAAACTATGTATTATTGAAAAGTTATAGATAGACTTTTTTAATATCGTAATTGAATATGAATATTTTTTTACAACATTTCATTTTCAAAACTAATTTAAAATATGTAAAAAATTAAATTTTAAACGGAAAACATTTAATATTTTTTCTACGTAACATGACAATTTATAAAATAGTAATCAACAAATTAAATAAAACAAATAGATTTTATAAAAATAAGATTTATGATTCAGTAAACTGTAACATATAAATATTCAATTGATTTTATGTGAAAATACAATAATATCAGTTAAATTAACTGTTTTATTTCTTTTTATTATTTACTGATGTGCCTGTAAATCATAAATGTATATATATATATATATATATATATATATATATATATATATATATATACGTGTACATGTGTGTATTTGTACCCAAAAATATATTTATATATATATATCCTTTAAAATACTTGACTGAGAATAAAAATGTTAGTGAATTTCTTCTCAGTTATGTGAGTTATTTCAAAATGTTTCAAACATTTATCATTATTAAGAGTTTCAAATATTTTCTTTCAAATAATGATATAAAACCGTTTCCTTTTAATAAAGAATGCGAGGAGGTTTAGATGTTATTATGAAAAGTATTAAAGAAATGTATATATGTATATAGATAATACATTATTTAATACAATAGCGTTTTTTTATAATAAAGTCTTAAATTAAAATTAATCTTCTATGCTTTATTGTTTATTCGTGAAACTTTGATTTTACAATTTTTGATTTTTAGGTATATTTTTAGAAGTATTTTTTTAAAACTAGTTTTTATTAACAAATTTATTCAAAAAAATAAATATTTTTTTGTATTAATTTTAATAAATGTAACATTTAATGTAAGTCATTTTTAATAAAAAAGATATATTATTTGTCTATACAAAATATATTATATTATATGTACAATCAAAATATCGCAGACAATTTTAAAATTTAGTAAATAATGTTGTATATTTTATGATTTAAAAAAAAAAAAAAATATATACATTATATATATATATATATATATATATATATATATATATATATATATATATATATATATATATATATACTCGTATATAAGGTTTATAGAACCATTCACAACCGATATTTTAAAAATGCGATAATGGAAAAGGATCGTGGAGAGTTTTTTATTCTTTCGAGTCAAGTATTTTCATGTTTTATATACACAGACATGGATCTCTCTCTCTTTCTCTCTCTCTCTCTCTCTCTCTCTCTCTCTCTCTCTCTATATATATATATATATATATATATATATAAACATAAACTCATCTATTTCGTTTTCTAGAAAGCGTGATGCAGTACACGTATGTATATATGTTATATTGTTTGTACGCGAGTACTATATTGAGAAAAAATATTCTCCAATTTCACTTTTTACTGACTTTAGTTGAAAATGTGAATTTCTTTTTCGTTTTTACTAGAACCTGTAATTCTTTTTGATAGATTATTTCATATTTAGGAATCAAAGATAATACAGTATCTTTTTCAAAAGTCTTTTTTATGGAATAATAAATAATATGTACTTGAATTTTATCTATTAAAACTATAATAATAATAATTTATTTCAAAATAGTCATCTCTAAAAATATTATTTTTTTTTTAAAAAAAACTTACATTTTTCTTATTAATAAGATAAAAATGTTCATTTATTTATTTTTAATATTTTTGTGATTAAAATTATATTGTTCAAGAATACTGTGGAAAATTTAATTTAATGTCAATACTCGCCTTAATATCACAGGATTTCATAAAATTGTCCAAAAAAATAAGAAATAATCAAGTAAATCGTTTTATATTGAAATTTTCATATAATAGTCAATTTCCTATTATATTATTTATTAGTATTTATTTATAAAAATAATTTTATTTTTGTTAAATATTGCAAAAAAATACTAAATATAAATTATTCAAATTAATAAAATTTTATACACTTTTCTGCAATCTAATCAATAATGAACTACAGTAAAATTAATATATTTGATTTATATAATAATTTATATCAAATACAGCATGCATATATATATATATATATATATATATATATTCATAAATAATGTTTATTAACACTTGGGGTGGCGTTGTGGTATCATATTTCTCTTCTACGACAGACATATTACATAAGTATGTGACAATATAATTTGCTTTCAAATGATAATATAACACTGGGTGCAGTTTATTTGTGAATACATTTTGTATTGCAGTACTGTGTACATTTATAAAAGCAATATGTGATGCTAAGTTTAAAGTGATTATTGTTTATTTTATTATATACTGTATGTTAGAAAAGACATTTCAGTTTTTTAATTCATGATTTGTAATTAAATACTAAATAAATGAAATTTATTCGAAGAAGTGTTTTGTAAAAAGAAAATAATTATTTCGATATTAAACTATGTATCTAATAAATAAATGTGTTTTAAAATTCAAATAAATAAAAGTACTTGGATGATTTGTTAATCTTTTTCTTATTTTATTGACTTAAGAAGTCAATATGAGATAATGGAGAAATAATATTAATCTAATATTCCTTTATGAGAATAATAAAAAACATGTTCGATTTTATAACAGATGATTTAATTGGTTTTATTTATTTTAAATTTTTCTATGGCAACTTTTTAAATAAACTTAAATTTTTTAAAAATTTAAATATTATATTTTGTTCAGTTTTATACTTTAGTATTTTTTTTACTCATGCAATATAAATATGGAAAAATAAAAACTTCATCTTCTACATTCACTAATTTTAAATAATTTAAAATATTATGAGTAAAAATAAATAATACTTTATTCTGTTTATTGTGTACAAAAAAAAATAAATAAAAACGTCAATTAATTGTCAAACAGTTTTTTTAATGAAATGAAATTTCCCTAGTTTTCTACAACTGCGCGAGGTTAAATTTAATTTTGCCTTATGACAGTATTCCTTTAAAATATATTAAAAAAGTTGTTGTATTTTGTACATTTTAAGACACTATCTAAATAACAACCCCGACACGTGACATGTGTACTGTACACAGGGTTCATTACAGTAAAATAAAATATTATCATATATATCTTTAAATTATCATTCAGGTCATATAATTTTGTATATATATGTTAACTAAGCAAAAAAGTACGTGTCATTTAAATTTACATTACTAACGAACAAGTCATAAACTGCATACGTGTTATTTGGTAAACATTAAAATGTTACGTGTGTCTTTTAACTCCACTGTGTAAATGTTATGTCGAGCATATGTTATAATGAGAATTAATGATGGACTTACTTAACAACGGCCAACAGAAATTCGTTGAGCTTTCGTTGTTTATTCATATTTAGGTAGAGATGTGCGTAGTGTAAAGCGATGCCGCCCCAAACGAGGTAACTGCAACCAATTTCTTCATCCTCTTCATGAAAAGGTTGGTTTTGATCTTTTCGCCATAATTCTAATACTGCTACAAGTTGACCATCGGGTTGAACAACTGGTTGGCAAAGAATATGTGATACTTCTTCCTGGAAGAAAGAGGTAGTTATTAAAATTAGGGATGATTAAAATATTTTTTTAACATTAAACAATTAAGAAAATTGTAAGAAAAAGTAAAAATTGTTAAACTTGAGCATACAAGAATAAAAAAATTGAACATTATATTGGAAATATCTTTAATAATAAACTAATTTAAAAAATATATGTAAACCTTACATATAAAACCAAAGTTACACTATGAAGTGTTTAACAAAAATCAAAAAAGTATATAAAAATGAGAATCTTCATCAATAAGAATTCAAGTTGAAATCAGTTGAATCAAATGTTCTATTTATAAAAATATACATTAAATATGTATGTATTTATATGAGGTTTTACGGTAATAAATTTATTATGAAATAAAATGAATGTTTGCTTTTGGAATTAAGACGTCCCTTATATATTAATAAAACTTATATATGAAATAAGTTTTTGTTAGTCTTTGCTGTATTAAAATGTATTATAAGAAAATACATACATATATACAAAAGCTTTTCTGAGAAACGTTCAGCGTGTGACAATATTTTATTTTTTAGATGTTGACATACATGTCAAATTATTTTCTTTATTTTGATGGATTATTTCTTGTGATTTTATATATATATATATAATTTTTTTGAAAATTTCTGACAGTTTTTCAACAAATAATTTATTAAAATGTTACTTTTATACACAATTTTACTCGTTGTTTTACGTTTCTTTTCACTATATATATCATTCTCATAAAAATATCGTCTCGTGAGTTCATAAAATCTTCCACTGTCACTGAATTCATTTCGCCGTATAAATGATTTTTTATAAAAAGTTCAATAATAGTAGAAATTAATCGTAATTAACAAGAGATATATTTATAAATATCATTGGTTGTTAAGAACTTCTAATTTATTTCATTTAATATTTTTGTATCGAGATGAAAGATAATTCTCTTGTTATTGATCAAAGATGATTGTTCTTGTTTAATTACTGTGTCAAATTCAATTAATTGTCTACAGTTCTTGTTACCATTGATAATTTATTGCGGTTTCAGTAGTTCGTAATATAGAAGTCCTTTGCAATTTCATTAAATACACAACAATTCATAATAATATTTTCTTACGAATAGTTCTACTTCCTTGGTTTTGTTACTTAATTCTATACAACCACATTTTATTCGCAATTATCTCAATTGTTGTATATGGTATGAAGTAAATTATTAACAGACAAAAGCTAATTTTATATCTCCATGTTTAGTAATAATGTATGAGGTAATTAATAGTTGTTTCATGTAAAATTGTATGCCTTTGTTCATAATTATTTTTTAAAGTTTTATATATTAATTTTTTACACAAATATGCTAGCTTATATTGATATTGTGCTAAAATATTTGTTAAAAAATTAAAAAAGAGTCATTTATAATTTTTCATAGTTGAATTTTAAAAAACCGAATGATTATTTGGTTAATTCGATTAAAATGCATATTTAAAATAGATATTAATTTAAAAAATTAACGTTTTTAAAATTACTTTCGAACCAGTATTTAAGTCAATAGTGTAAATAATTTTTCAATATTTTCAATTCAATTTAAACGAACACATTTTTAATATAAATATTTTTTTCATCCTTGAATTCTAAATAAATCCAATTGAAAAACATACATAAAAGACAAATGTGATTTTAGAACTTTTATATTTACGAAGTTCACGTTTATTAAATAAGGAAATCCATTTTGATGACATGAAATTTCATTTTCACTCTATGAAAGTTTTATAGTACCATAAAACAAGATTAATACAAATACAGAAATAAATAAACATTCAATTTAGTTTTGTTTCATTTAAAATGACTCTTAATAATAAATTTTACATTTTAGAAAATTAATTTTTCAAATACAGTGTAACAATATGTCTAAAATATTGTTCTATTATGCTATATTTTATGAGAAAACGTTGCTATGAATGTACAATCGAAAATTTTCAATAAAAAATATATTTTCATTTTTTTACTACATTTTTTGTAATTCATACAGAATAACATTTACATGGAATAAATTCGTACCATTATCATAGATTATATCTATTCTAACATTCTTGCTTTTGAATATTATTTTATATCTTATTTCTCAGAAACAGTTGGTATGAAAATATTTATCGATTTTATTCTGTTTATTTTAAGATAAAATCTTCAAAAAATGTATTTATTAAATGAGAAAATAGCGGTATTAGATTGAAAAGGGCTCTTTGTTACTTATAACAAAAATAGATATTTTGTTTAACAATAAAAAATGGCAAGTTTTTTAAAATAATAAAATAACTTAAAGTGTACAATAATTATTATATATGTTATATATTTTTTTATTTTAAAGGTTTAAAATAAACAAAACTGCTTGTCCAAAATCTTCTTATAATATAAAAATTAACAAATTATGATAAAAATAATGATCTAGTATATTAAAGTCAAAAAAAAAATAAAAAATCACTTTTGTGAATATTTAGAGTTATTTTAAAAAAACATGTAATTTTTATATTTTATTTAAAGCTTTTATATATGGATATGATTTATAATTTAAGAACACTGTTTTGAATTTATATAATGTTAAAAATAATTTATAAAGTTAAAATTTTGCATTTTACACTATTTAAAAGAATTCTTATTAAATACCATTCATAAAATTAATTTTAAATATAAAATTAATTTTTAGGTTGTAACTAAAATATTATATTTTTTTAAAAAAATGTAATAAAATATTTAAGTTTAAAATATTTTAAGTTAAATTAATTATTCGAACTCTGGTGAAATATTATTTATATATCATTTACTTCAAATATATTTTATTCGATCAGTAGAACGGAAATACTTTAGACATGCACATATACATATTTATCGATTATAAATGTTTATGTCAATATGTCTATATTTATATATATATATATATATATATATATATATATATATATATATATATATATATATATATGCTGTCTATTGAATTGGTATGTACGACATGGATTTATTATATTCATTATTCGAAGTAGACATTAAATGTTTTTCAAGCACGTTTGATATATTTTCATGTCATTATTTATTTTCTTAGAAATAAAAAAACTGTGTCAGTAAATAATAATTCTAAAAGGGAAACCATTTCATTTTTCATATTTCTCATATTTCAACAAACCATAAGTAACATTTTTTACGTTCAGGGACACCTGCTACAAAAACAATACACTTTACGTTTAATTAGTGGTTTTTAATTTAACTTGTAATTTATTACAGAACAATTACGTCTGCAAAAAAAACTGTTCCATAAATTAAACCGAAACATTTATTTTACAGCCTTGAGCTAGGTGATTTCATATATCAGTTAATTAATTTTTTGTTTTAATTTTTTAAAACTGATAAGAAAATACAAACATATTGTTTTTGAACAATTTTAATCAAATAAACGTTTATAAAATAATCGAGTTTATTAAACTATATAATACTCCGAAGGAGCATTTAATAGCAGTAATTAAATTTATCGTTCATATCTAGAAAATATAATGTATTGATTTATACTTTTTATTAACTAATGTTACTTTTTAATTTCATTAAAAAAAGTGTATTTATTAATTAAGATATATATTCTTTATTAATGTCATTGATAAAATTTAAATATAGACTTAAAATATTAAAAAAATATTTAGGTTAATATTTTTAAAACTATTTAAAACTGTCATGTTTAAAATGAAGATGGTGCATTTTAAAATCATTAGAAAATATGAAACAAATTTTTATTTTTTAAAAATAAGGTTTTTATTTTACTAGCAAAAAATCATAGTATTCATTCTTAGTTAATATTTAGAAATACAAAATTATATTTTAATTTTTACAAGTCTTAAAACTTATTTTAGAATGTATATTTTACATTATTTGATAAACAAAATAAAATAGATTCCTTGTATCAACAAATTAAAATAAATAATTTCAAAAATTACTATCATAAATAATAAAAAAATATAAATTCAAATACTTACAGATTTGATAATTCTATCTGGAAACCTCGAATCAGTATCATTTTTGGACAACCTCACAGCTTCTCTAGTTCTCGCAACATAACCAGGAACGGTAATACCAGGCCCGATTTTTCGTAATTTCGGTTCACCATCTTCATTTCTATATTCTTCACCCAAATATTCTCCTAATTTTTCCGAATTCCCACCTTCGGGTATATACAGTCTAAATCCGTCAGCACCAACCGCTGATGATATACAACTAGCTAATTCCCACAAAACGTGATCTTTGGTTGGTCTTAATTGTAATGACTGAGTTAAATCTAATAACATTTGTCTCTTATCTGCATGCACACAAAACTTCCAACGAGATAAACTAGTTTTACGTAAATTCTTGCCGTTTGTTGTACTCGTACTGCTCGAATCTGATAATTGTTGTTGTTGTTGTTGCTGTTGTTTTTTCTTCGCTCTTTGCGATCTACGTATAATCCATCTTTCTAGTAATTCTATATCAACTTCTTCCATTATATAACGTTCAAGAAATTCTGGATTTGTACGCAGAAAATCTGTTACACGATCTGGCGTTGTGTCTATAAATAAAGAAAAATAAATAATATTTTTTTATTACTAAATTTCTGTATAAATTAATTATAGTATAAAAATTGTTACAATATGAATTTGTGAATTTATAATAAATTACTATCTGAAAATATAGCATCCTTTCCCTCCACTGTAAATTTCAGTATTTGTTTAGAAAAAATAAACCTTATCAATAAACCAAATTTTTGATAAAATTTACAAATTAGAATAAATAAGTAAACCTAATAATAACTAAATTCCTTTTACGAAGTCATTAAATATAAAAGTTTTAATAAAATTCGTAATACTTCAAATTTCATAATAAAAACCAATAAATGATGCGATATTAAAGTAGATAAAACATATTTTAGTACGATCTTTATTAGATTAATGTAGTAATTTGTGAGTTTAAATGATTCGGAAGAATTATCTTAAGAAAAAAAACATTGCAATAGAGAAATATCTAAGGATATGTTACATTAAATAAATCAAAATTTTTCTTTTTCGCCCCTTAGATATTATCTTTCATAGCCCTTGTAAAGAATCTTAATTTCTGATCAAATGTTATTCTAATATTGTACAACTCTTCTCTTCATAATTTCATGGTGATTAAATTTTTTTACGAGAGTAGAGAGGGATTTCAACATAACTTTCTTAAGACATACGATTATACACACCACTATGCTGTCAATTGAGTGTTTGATTTTATATTTTATAACATTATACAGAACTTAATAATTCGCTTTTTTTAAAAAAATATTTCTTATAAAATAGTGACTAATTTTATTTTAAATTCAATTAACCTGTATGATTGATCGATTTTAAGTGTAAGGTTATTAATTTGATTAAATTTATATCCTCCTATTAAAATTTTTAAAAAGAAGAAAAACGAAATAAGTTTCAGCTATATTATATTATTTTTTTTTTTAAATAGATATATTTTAAGATAAATATGACTGTTTAGTTTCCTTTATGCTTTTTTATCATTATATCCCATTACCATAGCTGAATTTATTATTTAACAATTCATTTCTTGAATATATTTTCTATCTCTTATATTTATGTATTGATGACGTATTTTAACATAAATATGTATATAAATAAATAAATATTTATTTCTCACAATTGATATTATCTTTCAAAATAAAATTAAAACACATATCTGTTCTTAATTTTATTTAACAATTTCTAATAATTTATATTAATTTAAATTTAATAATGTGTGTTTATTTTTTTTCAATAATTATTTATAATGTTTATAATTTTTTGATTATAAATTGGTAAAAAAATATAATAGTTTTTACAATAAGTAATTTAATAAAGTAAAATGTTTTAAAAAAGATTACAAAATTGTTTTAAAAATTATTATTTTATTACTTGATTTTTATATCATAAAATAATAATAATTAATAATAAATAAACTCAGGTAACGCTTTATTATTAATTAAAATTGAACATGTATTTCATGAAATGTTAAATAATGTCTATACCTCCTCAATACAATCAAGATTGAATAGAAAAATAAAATAAAATTAAGAACGTGTGAAGACACGTGATCGCAGTGAAACACTGATATAGACAAAAGAAATCTAAAAGAAAATATATGTACAACATTGCTTACCCGTCATTGTGGTTGTACGAATACCGGTAAATGTTGTGTGTAGAGTTCCGTTTCCTTCTCCGTCATTCGTCGAACCAACCTCAGCTCCCTCACTACCGCCTCCTGCAACAACCAACAGGCGTATTACATAATAGCTGCGATTCCTTTGGGCAGTATTTGTAATTTCAATCACGTTTCTACCGACATTAATTGCTTTGCTCATCGTTCAATGCTACTTCGTATTCTGTTTCCAAGTACTTTGGCTATTCTGATGAAGTTATTTTGTGAGTAAAATTTGTGAAGCGTATTGAATTGCATCTTGTAGCTTTCAAGCTCTGATTTCTTGAATTGTTATATATATATATCCATATATATATATATATATATATATACACTTATACACACGCACACAATTTTATACACAATAAGTACTTCTAGCAAATAGTAATATATATATATACATAAAATTGAATTTTCAAACTATTTATGTCTGTCGAATTAATATCAGTTCTGTTTTTCATTTTTTATGTAATAAAAATTCTATGAGTAGATATATTGCACATTAAAAAAATTTCTAAATCTATTTGTAAAATGAAAAAAATATGTGATATGTAATGTTCTAAATAAATACTATAGTAGTTATTTGTTGTTTTGGAATTGTGGTTGATTCACTTTACATAAATGAATTTTAACCCCAACACCACAATAATTTAAAGTGTTCAATAATCACTTATTGTTCACTTATTATTTATAATTATATAATCTATAATTATATCAAAATGCATCAGCCGATATAATTATAGATTATATAATTATAAATAATAAGTGAACAATAAATGATTGTTGAACAATTTAAATTTCTACAGTAGTTTTAATAGTTTTTTAGTATTGAGTTTATTAACTTGTTTGACATTATTAGGAGAGTGTTTTATATTTTTTTAACTTATAATACTAAGCTCTGTTAGTTGCATAACTGGATATATTTATCATAAAATAAAAAAAAACGATAGAAAAGAAAAATAAGAAATAATACAATGTCCTAATGATGTACTTTATTATTAATAACAATTCAGAATAATAATAAAAATATGTATTTACTTTTAAGAAAATTTAGTATAATAATTATAAATTATTATTATAATACAAATTAACTTATACTATTGAGAAGACAATTGCATAAAAATAAATAAATAATAAAATATCTATTTATAACGCTGTGAATTGAATATTCAACAAAAATGTTTCACTTTAAAGCTATCCTGTGTTGTCCAAGTTTATCATATTGATTAAATGTCTTGGTAGTTATTATAAATTATTATTCTTATTAATGTACTATGTATTTTTAATATACATGCACATAGGTATTATATATATATATATATATATATATATATATATATATATATATATATATATAAAACTTATAAAAATATAAAATGCATTATACATAACTTGAACATTTGTTCTATTTTGTATAAAACAAAATTGTAATATAAAAATACAAAGGTCTATTGACAAAATACAAATCAAATTCTTTGTATTTTTTTTTAGTTTGACTTCAATTGTGTTCTTTATAAGACCTTTCAACAAAATCCCTGAGGATACAGTTCTTTAGTTTTTTCTTCAGTTAAATTTGACATGTGTCATTGTCAGGTAGATTGTTTAAACTTAAATCAGTTCACAAAATCTATATGACATATTTAACGATAAAGTAAGTTGAAACTGGTTATAAAAACAAGGAATAAAAGTAGTCGTATCAAGAGTTCTGTTTTAATATATATATATATATATATATATATATATATGTATGTATGTAAATTTAACTTTTGTTCTTTTAGTTTACTTTGGTAACAGAAAGCTTTACATAAATCGTACTTTTTCATATTTAAATACTAGTAGCGTTTTTGTCGACCAAATTTTTCTTCTATATGTACTTGTTATGGTATAATCATTTGAATGGAATTAAAATATAATTTTATAGCAAAGAAACAATTTAAATTCTTATTCAATGAGGATATAACCAACAAAACACTATTACGCCTCACTCAACATGTGGTTTTTAAAGGTTAGACCCTTGTCGAGAGTAGACATGTAAGTAATTGACCACGTTAATCCCATTTTATAATCATTTAAGCGAATTTTAATATTTTAATATACATACATACATATATATAATCGAATAGAAAATATTTGAAAAATAAAATAAAATACTGTTAAAAAATATACAGAATGCTATTAATAGACAAAAAAAAGCATGTAAAATTCCAGTTTTGATTGATATCACTTTTATATAAAAACGTTTAAAGATAAAATACTATAAATAATTTCTTTTTGATTTATGATACATATTTTTTTTAAAAAAACGTTTCCATCATTTATACAACTATATTTATTTATTTCTCTTATCTTATTTTTCCAAACTGATATTTATAACAAATATAACTCGTTAATGTTTTCATAGATAACGCTTTTTATGAAACGTATTTCAATTTCAAGTTAATATTCAACTGAACGAGAAAAACGAGTATCAAATGGAGCTTTGAAATTTAAAAAGAAATTTGAAGAAGAATCATTAAAAGTTTGTTTTCGTTCTTAAACTTTTATACCGCTCATGTTTATATTGGAATCAACACAAAATATAAAATGCGACAAAAGCAGTGCAAAATTAAATTTTTGGAATACTGTTAACACAAATTGAACGCAGCAGGTAGATTTTTCAATCAAATTTAAAAGATGAAATTGTAATCTATATTTTTTTCTTCCAAGATTTAATTTCTTTATATATATATACATATATATATATATATATATATATATGTATATAGAGAGAGAAAGAAAGAACATGGAAGAGAGACAAGAGAAAAATTAATATAAATGATTTGTTGAAAATAAAAAGTAATATATTCATATATTTAATTATTCATGAAATAATTACATCCATTATTATTTCATTTTTAAACATAAGTACTAATCTCTTATATAGGCATATATAAAATAATTAAAAATTCAGAATATATCAATAAAACTTCAAACAAAAAAATCTGAGAAAACATCAGTTCCAAATATCATCACAAATAAAAAATGTTATTTTTTTCAAGATTAAAATTACAGAATAAATAATTTTGTATAGTATACAATGTCTAAAAATAAAACATACATACAAAGTACCTCGTTTTTATATTCAAATAACATTTTAGAAATTGATATTTCCTTTTATATTAAAGGAAATTTTTTACAAAATCTATTTTCAGTTCGTTGTTACTACAAAAGATTTTTTTATTCAGTTTATATATATATATTATTTCATTATTATTTTTAAAATCCAGCTATCATATAAAAGAAATATTTAAAATAATATTTCAATTACTAAACTTTTTTAACAAAATATTAAATTATAGATGTAAAAAATATACATTTGTCTCTTGTATCTGAAAACTTTTAATCAGCATAATTTAACAAAAAAATAACATAAAAATTGGATGACTAACTGATTTTAAATACAATTAATTAAAAACCAAAAACTTTACTTTAATTATTATTAAAAAAAAATATTTTTTAAGGAGATCGAAAAAGTATTCAAAAATATTTTTGATTGAAATAAAATAAAATATCAAGACTTTTTCAAATATATATTTCCTATTTAATCAAATAAAATTAAATCAACTATATTAAGTAAGCATTCAACGTTATAAGTATTCAAATTTTATCCCAAATTATTATTCAAATTTAAACATGAGTTCTATGTTAGTTGTCTCTTGTTACAAATCAACTCACCTAATCTTAGTGTTGTGTTGTGGGACTAATCTTGTGTAAATGAAAATTTTAATTAAGATGGTAATTATAAGAAGACAGATTAGACAAAGTTTAATAAAAATGAAGTTATGAGTTTATTATTTTTTTTAGTATTAAATTAATTGAAATACATAAGACTTCATATATATGAACAGTTAAATAAAAACTATACGAATGATATTCAGGTGATTATGAAATATTTTCACTAATAAATTATTATTCCTATACCAGAAAATTTGATTCAGATATTCAATAATTATTTATTATTAATTTTTTATTACTTATGTGACTTTCAACGGGTAATAAAGTAAGAAAGGATAAAAAAATCAATAAATAGCTCTTGTCATTAAATAACAAGGAGACAATGATGAAAATCCCTTAATCTAATTTTATTTTTGAATAACAACAAATACTCATAAGGAAATAAAAAATAAAAATAATTAAAAGACTGGAAGAAGTGATTTAGTTGTCAAAAAAATCTGCTTTTAAATATGTGATATACTGAGAAAACAATAAATACTGATCTTGATAAAAAAACACTAGGGAATTTTTAAAAGATATTATATGAATTATTATTTCGTTAAGTGATAAATCGTGTCTGTATAATTAATAAGCTGTTTGAAAAGCAAAAGAAAACATTTTTGTTATCAAAACCGATTTATTTGAATTACACTTTACTGTAGGATTTTTATATAAATAAAATGATTATAAAAATTAATAATAATGTGAATAAATTTTCAAAATAAAATCATGTATCTATTTATCTTCGGTATACAATATTTAATTAAATGTAAATGAAGTAGGAAAAAGCATGAAAAACAACGAAAAAATATTCATACAGGGAAATAAATTCAATGAAATGTTGACAACCGTGAGTTACGAAATTAACTAACTTAATCAAGGAGAACAAGGAAGAAAACAAAAAGTTAAATATATGACTCTGTTTTACAATCTAAAAAGTTAAAATGAGTTCTTTGAAATCACTTTTGTATATAAACTTTTCGCATTTATTTTTATTAATTATTAAACATTTTTTTATCGTTACTTCATAAATTTAGTATATGAATAATAATGTTGACAAAAAGTCGATTCAAAAATAGAGTTTCAAAACTAATACAAATATATATATATATATATATATATATATATATATATATATATATATATATATATATATCTATTGAATAGAATTCTGATATATAAAATAGTGTAAATATATAACTTTTTGGAAAACAGATTTCACAACATTAAACGTTATTATTACTCGATTATTGATTCAAATGTATTTTTTTACAATTACAAATAAAAGAATATAATACAAATGTTAGATATCAAAATAAAATGTTTTAATCTATTAGTAACTTATTCATTCAAAATCTGTCATGCCTGTGAACGTGCACTTAACACTGCTGGCCAAGTTAGTGAATTTACATAAATCCCGCGCTTTAAATAAATCTTTAGCTATTCAAACAAGATGGTGGAGATTTTATGCCTTGTCTCGTAAGATTATTCTGTTGGAATCAAAACAAAGAACACTGGAATCAAAACGGCCTAATAAACATTAAACACAGAATGAATTCTAATCAGTTTTCCTATGAATATAGGATTTAAATAATTGTATTGACAAGACTACGTACACAGAAAATACGACAAAGAGATGAAAGCTTCTCAACTAAGATTAAAAGTATGTGTTTGAAGTTGAAAGAAATATTTAATAATGCAAACGTTATACTTTAATCGAATTACTGCACATTGTTTGAATAAAGTATTGCTATGATAGCATGGAGTAGGTGGGAACAGAATATATTGTAACGTAATTTATTTTATATGGTATATATTTAAATAGAATGAAATATAGAAAGCGAATATGATTTATCTTATAAATAGGATTAAGAATGTTTGAAATAATTAATCTTAGAAGCAAATCTTAAACTACTTCATTAAATTTGTAACTAAATGTGAACCTCGGTACGATTAATTTAAAACAGAGGTGCACACATGCATCATGCAACCAGATTTTTTAATATTTCAAAAATAATAAAAAAGGATATATATATATATATTAAAAAAATGTCCAAATATTTGGAAAAAGTATCAAATTTTGATTCATTATAAATGAAAATATAAAATTAAAAATATACATATTAGTGAATGATATAAGGTTTTCCAATAAGCGCTTCGGAAGTTTAAATGGAAATAAAATAAAAAATATTTTTTTAATTAGTTATTTATTTTTAAAAATAATCAATGGCATTAATGATGGAATATAAATTCACTCATATAACCACCATGACTTTGCTTGACATCGTGTATTCGTTTAATCAAATTTTTAGTTACTTTTTCACATAATTGTGGTATAATTTTATGAATTACATGTTCAATGTTTATTTTTAATGCTTGTGTTGTTTATGGTTATTCAACATAAATCAATTATTTCACATAACCCCACTAAAAAATAATCCAATAAAGTTAGATCACATGATCTTGGTGGCCAATTGATTGGCTCATTTCCTGAAATAATGGAGTCATTAAACTTTTATTTCAATAAGTCTATTTAAGTTTTTACAATTTCTAACCGTTGTTGAAGTGTTCAACATTCCATGATAATTTATCAAACTACTCTGAGTTGAAATATCAAAATGAACTTAAAAAAATAAAAACATGGTTGCCACCAGCTGTCAAAGTTCTGACATTCTTATTAGAAAACCTTGATGGAAAATTTGTTCATATAAAAATTTTACTTTCATAAATCTATCAATTATTTTAATATCATAATTTCTACTAATTATCAATACATATTTAATTAAAACATTTTTCAAAAAAACTATTGAAATTAAATGATAAAATTTTTTAAAAAAATACTGTATAATAATCGTTACAGAATAAATAAAATTATTACTATTCATAAAAATACTAGTTTGATGTTTTTTTAAAAAAAATATGCTAATTTTCTCAAATACATTTATATTATGCGTATCAACAAAAAGTAACTTCATTTAATAGAAGAATAAATTATCGAATAGAATAGTTGTCACAAATGTTCTTTTGTTGTAGTGAATTTCTATGTCAATAATCCCTATAGTACTGTATAGCGTTGAGTTACAAATCCTTTAATCCTCGATGTTTGACAGATGTTAATTTACATTTTCAAATGACAGGTTGATTTACATCATGTACGTACACTAATTCCATTTGCACTTATTCTATACGCATTTTAATTATTCATTCAATTGACTATTAAAATTAAAACGACCATATTATTTTTTGTACCAGTAAATTTTACATACATATTTTTATTATGATTCTACATTTGATGTTCTCATCCAATATTCAATTAATAACAAATGTTAAAAAATATTATGTTACAAATTTATTAGAAAAATAATATACATTACAAAAAAACAACTAGTTTATTCATGAATTTAAAAACTGACTTTTAATAAATCAAATATATATTAAATTTTCACATTTGTTTACATTATTTGAATAACAAATTATATTAGGTTAATAGATACAAATTGAATTATAAAAACATTTCATATTTATTTTCTACACTGTACACGTAATTGTCTATTATTAACTCTTTTTATAAATTAATTGATTGATATTGACTTATATAATAGATATAAGTGTTTTTTAATTAATAAACATATATTGTTTCCTACAATTCAAATAAAATATCGAATTTAATTTTTATTGATGTTTTTACTTTTTTGTTCTGTAAATTTAATTGATATCAAGGTTAGTTTTAATACAAATGTTCAATTATTGAAACATGAATATTCACCTTCAATACCATTCTTATCAAATTAAATCAACCTACGTAACTATAATCTAGAACAATGTATTTAATTTTGAAACGAATATTAATATAATTTAATTCTGTATTTATTATGGCAAAGCAAACATATTTCAAAAATGTTAAATACCTGAAAGGATGCTTGCATTAGGATAGATAAGAGTCATTATCACACAATTTCAATTTATATTACACTCAGTAAACGCCATACACATTTTGGGTATAATAATTAATTATGAATTTTGAATATAAATTAATACAATATTTACACTTCACATTCACATAATATTTATAATCCTATGTGATTTTTGACAAGTAGCTAATATAATAATTATAATTAAGTGAAAAAATTGTCAGTAAGTATTTTTATTATCACCGTGACGTTCTATTGAAATTAAAATACAATAATAGATAAAAATTAAATAGAGTGTGATAATTTTAATTAATTATTATAAATTAAATAATATATTTATCTCAATAAGATTGATATAATTGAATACCAAAAATATATTTTAAGTGAAAAAAGTATACTAATATTAAATATAAATATTTAATAGGATATGAAACACTGATTAGATATTATCTAATTTATATGAATATTCATTAATCATGGTTTATTAGTCATGATTTATTAATCATACAAATCACACATTTGTATTTTCTTAGAATTATACATTATAACGCAAAACGTTATAATTACTTAAATGTATACAAATTAACTTAATGATCTAATTACGGTAAATGTTTTAATACGTATTTTAGCTCAATTTAAAACTTTACTTTCATTGAAAATTTTCACTGTCGAATATGAATATTTTGAGAAGGAAATATTACAACTGATAACTTAATAATAATTAAATATTTGTTACAATAATTATTGTATATTTATTTTTACTAATATATTATAAATATATGTGTTTATATTTATTTTTACCATTTTAAAAATAATTAATTTCGTATTATTTTAAAATAACTTTAACATCATTTCACTCAAAACTTATAAAACTTGAGTATTGTTTAATTAACTTTATTTGAGTCTTAATAGTGAACTATAATATAAGGTAATCAATAAAATAATGTTTCATTAAACTCGTTATTTGTTTGATTAAGGTTTATAAAAATTTATGAATACTTATAATGATTAGTGTTTCAAATTATTTCTGATTAAATATCTTATATTAGTAAAAAAAACTTTGTTGAAAATTTATATAAAGTGTTGTATAAATTTAATTTATTTCATTCTCATTGTAATATAAACATTAGTTTTCATATTTTCCAGAAAAGAATATTTAATTTTTTATTACATGTGAGATGAAAGAAAACAAATTTAAGATTAAAATTTAACTATCAGTACACATTAAATTGTTTCATTCATACAATTAACTTGAATCAAATGAAGTCATTTCACATATAATTTAAGATAAATAACTCAACTAAATATATTCGAAGCACAAAGTCCTTTGTTAAATTTCACAAAACAGTTCATTGGTGACGATGAAAACTCCAAACAGTAAAACCACTCTGCAAAGTTCCTTTGTGCAAAACGCAAGACTATATTAAACTCATCAAATTAATAGACATTCAATGTAAATATTTCTTACTTTACAAATGTGTATATATCCTTTTCAATGCCTGTATTACTATTGTATTAAACTTTTCGTATAAAATTGTATTTAACATTTCCTTCAACATTCTAGTTTAGTGTAATGTTGATATGAATAGACTTCTGGATGATTAAATATGTATGAAAGAATAACCAACATTAATTTTTATAAATAATAGCATTTACGTTATTAAAATATTATTCATTGAAATGAATGAGAATTAACAAATTAAAATTATTAAATCAAATAATATATGTATATTAGTTTCTAGAATTTTATGTCACACATGGATATTCTCTTCAAAATTCAAGGTATACTAAATTAGGTCAAGCTACTTTCAGAATAACAATTTTGTTAGATATTTACTATTATGATTAAAGTTACATTATTGTTAAAGTAAAATGTATTTTCATCTAACTACCTTTTTTAGATTGTACATATTTATTGAAAAAAATGTGATGATATGTAAGAAAATATCGGTTTTTCTGAAACTTTGAAAATTTTCAATTGACATTTTAATTAAAAAAATAAAACGTTGTTTATAAACTATAAAAAATATAATAAATTCAACTTTAAAATATTAATTTGTTAATTATATTTGAAAAGTCTGTGATCTGTTAAAATTAAAATTAATTTTGTGGAATCTGATCATTATTGTTTTATAATAAAAGTTTCTTATTTTAAATTAAAATCGTAAAATATTCTAAAGACTATATACATATATATATATATATATATATATATATATATATATATATATATAACATTGTATTATTAGAGCTTTTAATATATATTTTTATAGGAAAATATATCACCATTAGGTACTAATAATTTTATGAGCCATTATGTGTATTAATAAAAACAACGTTTCAGATATTACATAAATTTGTAATACATTCCTTATTTTTTTTATAATATTGACACATTTGAACAGATATGCGTATAATTTACAAGCATTTCCACGAAAAGTCATTATTTCTACCAAAAGTACATAAATAAAAGTTAAAACGCATAATTAAACAAGCTTTCAAATACAAAGCAAACGATTATTTCTTAACAAAAAATATATTTGTTTACGGATTATTAACCAAAGCTCGTTATAAATATTCAAGAAAGTAAATAAACGTTGTTACTAAAAGAAGATACATAATTACGAAGTAAGATTAAAATAACAGAAAAGTCATTCGAGTGTTTTTACCATTTGAAAGGGCAACAGAGTAATTTGTACCGATAAAAATGTAATAAATTAAACATGATATTCAAGAACAACAGTTCTTGTAATTTATATAAAGCTTATTTTAAAGATAAAACAATTTGTTTTTAATTGCGAATATTACCTTCGTGAATGAGTAACTGTGTAAAATTTTAAATGTTTCAAGAGTATTAAAATCAAATTATTATCATTAAAATAAATAATAAATTAAAGTGATTAAACATTTAACAGAGATATAAAATGATATTTAATTTAAGAAAAATCTATTTATTTTTTACTATATTTTCTCTATTTTTGAATAAAAATATTAATGAGAATTAAAATACATTTCTAATCACAGAAAATATTTTTGGATCATATAGGGTAGACGATATATAAAATATAAATAAATATGAAAGTTAAAAATGTTATTATTACCGAAAATTTCAAAATGACAATTACAAATATAATTTTGAACCGAATTATCAGTTTGAATTACACTAAAGATTACAAACCTAAACTTTACCTACACTAATATAGTTTGTACTAGAGACTCCAATAGAATACATTAGAGAGATTGCAAATGCAAATATGAAGATACGAATAATTTTTTTGCAAAGTCGAAATGAAGATGGGATTTTAATAAGTGCAATTCGAAATTTAATATTTTTATAAATAAAATATACACCTATAATTATATCAATAATAATTAGAAAGTAAATATTATTTTTTTAAAAACTAATATTTTTTTACTATCTAATAAACTGATTACCTCTTGTCATCAAAAAACTATTTTAAAAAATATTTCGGACCTTATTATTTTGTAGATATATTTAAAATTACATACATCTGATTAATACTAATTAAATATGAAGAAAATAATTAAGTGCTTGAATTCCTATTGAATTTACTGTTTTTTTAAAAATATTAAAATTCAAATTTATAAAAAAACATTTTATTTTTTTATAAAATCGATTATATATATATATATATATATATATATATATATATATATATATATATATAGTATCAACTAGAAAAGCCATATGTCTTTATTACCATAAAAGTGTCTCGGTTTCGAAAATAAAATAACTGAAAGTATACAATAAATGCATGTAATGTTTACGTCTACGATCCTCTTAAGTACTATCTATTTTCTTTCAATATTCTGTATACAACTTTATTGAATAATATATGTAAAGAAACTGTAACAATATATTTTCAATTTAATATTGAATAAAATGCATTGAATATAATTTAAAACATGAATATTCTTTTTTTAGTTAGAATAGAGTATAAATAATAAATAAATGATTGACAAAATTTAATTCAAATAATATAAATATTTAAATGAGTAACACAGTCTTTCAAAGATTAAATTTATTTATTAAACTATTTTGAAATGATGAATAATTTACATCATCACATTTTTGTGATTAATACAGTTCTAAATAATAGAATATCTATAAATTTTAATTAAAAAGTACGGATTTAATTAAGTGTAGCTTTTTAATAAAGAAAATACAGATAATATCTGAAAATATTTAAATAAAAATTCTACTAATTCTTGAAAAGGTTTAGACTAAGCAATTATTTTATATATGGGTGAAAAAAATCGAATGATTAGATAAATTGATTGTATTATTTAAAAAAAAACTTAAAATATAATATAGAGAGAAGAAAAGAATTATATATAAATTTTTTTTGGAAATGTTAACAAATATTGTTACAAACCTAAATAAATACTCAGTACAACTATATTAATGCTAATACATGTTTTTTGAGATCAGAAAATAATATATTTAGGTTAAATAATTGTTTTCTTTACATATTATTTTTTTAAAAAAATAATATTATACATTTTATTTATACATTTTTTTAAAAAAAGATCCAATTTGGAAAATATTTATTTGCATTGAGTAACAAAAAAATTTCAATTTCCCATTTGACCTACATTTTTTAATCCCTGTTTGAAATATAAAATACATGGAATTAAAACAACCGTTGAAAAGTTTTTGTTTAAGAAATATTTTAAAAACATATAAACATTAAAGTAGACACTATCTAAGATAATACAGGCATTTTATCGAAACATAAAAACTAAATCTCACTTTATACATCTCATGAGGTTAATAACACAGTCAACATATAAGGTTTCTTGGTTTCATTTAACTTAGGTTTCGACGATATATAGGAACATTGAGTATATAAAAAAATACAAAGTAATATACTTTTATTAAATTATTAACCGTATTCATTATATATATATATATATATATATATATATATATATATATATATATAATTATTACACAAACTGCTGTAAAATATGTATAATATTTATTAAAAGTCTATAAGATATTTTTAAAAAGAACATTTAAATGTGATAAAAATACAGTACGAAAATGAAATATAAATATATATATATATATATATATATATATATATATACATGTATGTATGTATGTATTTACGTATGTATGTATATGTATATAGGCATACCTCGCAAATATGGTAGATTGGTTAGAAAGAGTGATTTACAGCCTTTTTTACTTTATAATACATATTATAACCAAGTGACATATTATTACAACTTTATATTAAATGTGCAAAAATATTCAATTAAAAATTAATTTTTAATTAAAAATATTTTTTTATTTAGTATAAATATTTATAAAGTTTAAAAAGGTTTATGTGTTATGGAATTTTATATTACTAAATATGATTAAATTTTAATTACATTATCAAAAAATTAAATATTTGTATTGACGTCCCTCATCGATAAACTGAAATTAATTTTCAATGAACAGCCAGACTTATTTCAATATTTGTTTATGCTATATCAATTGAAAAGTAATGTCAAATATATTCGAGATTAAATATGTTAAACTTAAATCAATTTGCTTAATTCAACAGAATTATAGAAATTCACATGAAAAGTTTTACATTTGTGGCTACATGTAAATTAATTAGTGACCCTCTGTGGTTAGTATGGTCACACTCGACAACCTTTGATCTAATGCACTGGTTTACAACTTCTGTCTCTACATTTATAAGTAGATTTTTTTGTTGAAAAGGTGATTATGGGGTATTTGTGATAAATATATATGCTTTGTAAAACTTTTTTTTATTTAGATGTAATGATTATAATCAATAATATATATATATATATATATATATATATATATATATATATATATATATATATATATATACAGAATTTGATTACATGAATATTGGATATATTTGATTTTTTTAATTTATTTAACTTTTTTAAATTTAAGTATAATTCATATATAATAAACTATTTTGGCGTAAGACACACGTATCAGCTACAAAAATTCAACAGTATATATTATTATTATTATCGACAATCAACTGATATAACAGGTACCAACAGACAATCAGCTATAAATATTATTTTATGTTTGTAAGTCGTCCCATGTTGACTTAGTCGACTATATAGTGAATTATTTCTTATTCTGAATATTTTCATTTCAAGTACATGTATATGGAATATAATCTTTGGAAATATAAGAATGTAAATTTAACAACTGATATGAAATAAAAAAAGTTTATCATACATCAATATCAATGAATGAAATATAGTGATGTGAGAGGCCAGAAGGAGATAGTTGATATTATTATATATCAAAAAGTTATTTCCAGAAATATTATAATATAGTCAAACATACATAAATTTCTAAGAAAATTGCTTTGAAGATGATAGGTTTACTTCTCTATAAAAATGTTTTATCTATTTACTTTAGAAATGTTCATTCATTTGCATAAAATTATAAACTTATGAACATTTTTTCTAAGTTTATTTTAAAATTATTATTAAAATAAAATATTTATTTATTTTTGAAATAGAAAAACTAAAAAATAGTATACTTAGTGTTTACAATTTGTCATGGAGAAGGAAAAAAATGGTAACATTTTTAAAATCAAATATTTCGGAAATGGACTTATAAATTATAAAAATATATATTAATTCAAACATCACAGATAGATATTTTTTTAAAAAAAATCAGTATTATTAATTAAAACCAGACGATGCAATTATTATAGATTTTCGTTGAAAAAATAATAAATTACAAATGCAAAATATAAAAATGTTATTAAAAACAAGTCTTATATATAATTACAGTTACCTTGGATGAATGAAAACAATAAAAAAGAATAAAGAAAGTTTTTTTCAATAAACATATTTTTTCAGGTAATAACTGATTGCTGGAACAACAATTTCAACATGTATTTTATTTATGTAACTTATAATAATATGATGTTGACTACTCCCTATAATAAAAAGTTGATTCAAAAGATTCCATTTTTAATTTCTGAACAAAATAAAACTTTTTAAAAAGATAAAAAATAAAATAATGTAGAAGAAATTGAGACTTGTTTTGAGTTTGATGGCGACTAATTTGTTTATTTATTGTAATAATTTTTACGAACACACACACACACACACACACATATATATATATATATATATATATAAATGACTTATACAAAATTAAATTCAGTTCTTAAGATCAACTTATATATTTAAAAAAAATTAGTGATGATATATACACTTGATGTAGATACATAAAAAATGTATTACGTAGATATATTTTTTATGAACCGATGATCAACAAGCAATTTGGAAAAGCAATCGGAAACAATTTGCTAAGAAATTGAATTCGACTCTCATCTATTTTCTTTTTATATTGCTACCTTTACAAATTTCTCTTCTTTATGGAATAAAATTCGCTAGGATGATTTCATTTTCGTACTGAATTTTTATCACATTTAAATGTTCTTTTTAAAAATATCTTATAGACCTTTAAGAAATATAATACATATTTTACAGCAGTTTGTGTAATAATTTCTAAATGTTACTTGAGAAATATAATTTTTTATTTTAAATAATAATTTGTTTCTTTGTTTTGAATTAAAGAAAATATTTTTTTAAATAAATTTTATTGGTTGTTTTGAAACTGTGGCTGATTCACTTTACATAAATTAATTTTCACCCCAATACCACAATAATTTTATTGTAGTGTTAGGGTGAAAATTCATTTATGTAAAATAAATTTTATTATTATTATATTGTTACATTTTTTAATTATGTAATTTTATATAAACATTTTTAGTCACTAATTAAATTATTATTTAATAAAACTAATTAAAATATCAAAATGAAAAAATAGGATTAATTAACATATTAATTTATTAAAATCGTTCAATTTTAATTACTTAATTAAATTAATGTCAATATTCAACAATTTTTATTTTATATTATGATGATAAATTGTACTACAGTAAATTTTAATAACGTGATTTATTCTATACCTTTTTCATATATTTTCTTTTACTTTATATATATATATATATATATATATATATATATATATTGAAAAATTACAGGTTAGAAGAATTCTTTAAGCGAGTAAAATTTTTGACACAAATAAAAATAAACGTAGTGTATAAATGCGTGCATCCCTGTAGTACTACATGTGTGTATGCATGTGTAAAATTGTTGGAAAACAGTAAAAATTATTCATATATAAATATTGGTTGTTTTTCATCGTTTTTGAGAAATATTAGGGCAATTATAACATTTGTATCGGTTTTTATTCGCATAATTTATAATACGTTTCGGATTTCAATGTACACATTCATTTCCGTAGTAATGTATGATGTGTCAGTAAATATAATTCTTGTTTGCAACTGGTGTTACGATACTTGCTTTTATTATATGTTTCCATACTGATATATATATATATATATATATATATATATATATATATATATATATATATAACAAAAACGAAACAAAATAATAAAAAATACAAATTTAATTACAGTACGAATCCCAACATCACTAACAACAAATAAATAACTCATAAAGCGGAAAAATGTATATTTTAGTATTCAAAATGAACAAGTACATTTTAAAACAATAAATGGATATTTAAAGGTATGTTTAACTCATGTTTATTATTCATTTAACACATAGTATATTATTTTGTACTATATTTTTATAATCATTTAACAGGTAAAATTTTGTTGTTGTTTATGTCATGTGAATATTTGTTTATTTCAAACTAGATAGTTATTCTAAGTGATTCTGCAAACAATTAAATTATTACATTTATATATATATATATATATATATATATATATATATATATATACAGCTGGGTTTGTTTTTGTGCGGATTATTTTAATGCGATTTTGAAGTTATGCGATTAATATTTCTTCTTAATATCTTTTTATGCGAAATTTTTTAATGCGATTTTGAAGTTATGGGATTCATATTTCTTCTTAGAATCTTTTTATATGATTTTTTTAGAATTCCTTTAAACAGTTATTTAATTCAACGAAAATCTCTTCAGTTTTATGAACAAATGAAGGAATCAGAGTCATTTACTTCCGCTTCTCAAACTGATAAGGAATTTTCGGCTAGCAAAAGATGGTTAATCGGGTTTTTAAAAAGGAATGCACTGCATAACGTGAAGATTACAGGCGCGTTTGTATCGGCAGATGAAGAAGCTACCAAATTTTTTTAAACAATATTACGTTAAACGCACTTTTCAATTTATATTGGATAAACTAGAAAATGAGTCAATAACAGTAACTGACGTTTGGAAAAAAATTTCTATCTTTGACTGTATAAATCATATTGCATTTGCTATTACTCAAATAAAACAACACATTTTAAATGCCTTTTGGAAAAAGGCTTGGCCTACATGTCTTGAAAACAGTGCAGCTATTCACTATCTTTTTTATTTTCTTATTTTTATTTTAAACAGTGCAGATATTATTGCGATGATAATTAAAATATGTATGAAAAATTCTAAAATAAATTACACATATGTACATATTACTTGGAATAAAATTAAATAGTTAATTAAAAAATGAAGTCGAACGCTTTGTTTTGTATCAATTTTTTGCAGATATTTGAATTTTTTTAAACATTCTTTATTTCCTGATTTTTTTATGCAAATTTTAGAGTAATTTCATTTTATAGCTTTGGTTTTTTGCGGTTTTTGAAAATTACGGAACGTATCCCTAATTTTTCAATGTAAGTTAAGTTTTTTTTTGTACGATTTTTTTTATTACGGTTTTCTGTAGAACGTATCTACCGCATAAAAGCAGACTCAGGTGTATACATATATTTATATATATATTTTTTTTTTTTCATATTTTTGTATTCATAACTACGTGTGTTGTGAAACCTATTTAAAATTAATAATATTTGTTTGCAATATATTAAAATTATTTTCCTTTCTAGATAATTTAATTTTTATAAAAATTATTTTTGATATTATTACTTATTTTATTCTTTTCCAAAACATTGATGATAATGGCAAAATGATCGAAATACCCATTAGCAAATAAAATGAACAAAAAACGATTATAGAACATTTTGTATAAAATATTGTGCTAATGGGAATGAGTGATTCCTACATTAAAGTTGTAACAGTCTGAAATAATTTGTAAAATGAGGTAAATATTTTTTTAAAAAATATGGTAATTATTTATATTCAATCTAATAACTATTACTACAACATGCTATTTATATTATGGTTGTATTAATATATTTATAGACTATAGTTTATAATTTTTGAATTTGTTTTACATTTTTTTATATTAAATTTAAATTAACATAAAAAATGAATAGAATCATAAATAAATTCCAAAGATCTAATCTTTTAACAATTAATTTATACACAATTTGTAATCTGAAAATCATTTTTGTAATATTTTTTATTTAAAACCAGATAGATTCGAGTTTAAAAATTAGTAATACCAATTTAAATCTATTAAATTATTTTTATTAATAATCTTTTATTTTCATATCTTTTTCAATAGTTTATACAAATAATAACGATAAACAGTTTCTTGACAAACTCTGTTGATATTACAAAAACACATTTTTTTGATAAAGTTTTTCAGTCTAAAAGTTTTATAATCCAACATTTCTTATTATGATTATATTTATTATTTATTACAATTACCTTCCAATTTAATAAAAATATATTTGTTGTTTTTATAAATATAAAAACAGAGATCTTGAAAGTTATTTCGATCTTGAAAGTTAATTACAAAAATATTTTTGTACTTTTTTAATTAAATTGTTTTTGAGAAAAACGTTATATATATTTTAACCGAATTATATTTATATTATAAATATTATTTTTAAATAGAAGAATAAAATTATCATAAATAATAAATACATTTTATATATACACATGTTTACAAAAAAACATCCAAAAACATGTATAATCATGTATATATATATATATATATATATATATATATATATATATATATATATATATACATATATGTATGTATGATGTCTGTAAACTTTATCATATTATATTTAAATCCATAAATATCAAAAAAACATTTTCTTTTCCTTTCTACGTAAAAGAAAATATTGTTAAAACTTTTCCCAGCTTTCTGAAAGAAAATTGACAAAGTACATGAAACTTTCTAAAATATATATTCGAGCTATTTTAAATTTATATCCACGAAAAGTATTTGAAAAATAGTGTTTTAAAAAGTAAATATTGTTTTAAATTCTGAAATCTTGGATAGAATATCAAATAATCGTTTAAAGAACCGATAACGAGATTTCGAATGCTGAATACATAAATAAATCTATAATATCTGTATACATGTAGTAAATGGATGAATAAATAAATAATCGTTTTATTTTTATAAACGGATACAGAATTAAAATATTTTCAAATTGATGAAATACTGAATAGTTAGATCTTAAGTTAAAATTTGATTATATGTTGTTGTTTATATCTATATACGTTTACCAAATATATGTTCCATCACTACGAGACGTTTTATACAAAATTTATAAACAGTATTTAGAATAAAAGATAATTTAATATTTTTATATCAACATATGTAAAAATATAGCAATATATTTAGTTATAAATATACAATATTATTGAAAATAACAAATATTTTAATTTATTTAGAAATTATTTTATTGCAAGTATTTTCATTTCATATTTATAAATAAAATTTAGTGATAATTTAATTTTATATATATTTATATATATAAATGGAGAACGATTTAATTTTTCATTTTAAATAAAATATTCAATCCCTTATGAAATGTTGACATAAAAATGTTTGTTAGATCTAAATATCATTATAATGCATTATGTTGACACTTACTTTAAAATTGAATACGTTCATGCCGTATTTTTAAAAGGTGATATAGGAAAAGTAAACTTTGTTACGGTAAATTTCATTTCAAAAAGTTTAAGTAGGCAATCTTCTTGGATTGAAGTTACAGACATTGTATTTAGTATAATGTCAAAGTTCATGAAATATTCTAGTTTGTGAAAATCTAAATGAATTAATTAAATAAAGTAGAACGAACAATATTTCTCTATTTGTTATATTTTTTCTAATCCCAATAATTGTTTCTCGAAAATATTTTTAACTTGTTTAAAATTTCAATACGATATTAGTATAATACTTGATAACAAGATAATAGTATCCTTATTTATTTACTAGGAATCGATAAAATTTAATTAAATATAATATCAAAATTTCATTATTGCATATTTCCTGAAATTCTCTTTTACAAACTGGTATGCTTATTTGTATTTGCGTTACGCACTTCAATTTATTTCCATAATGACTATTTTCTGCAATAAACGAGAAATCGTGTTTAATGACTTGTTACGGATGGTACTTTTGCTTGACTTAAAGCTACAAGCTTCGGAAATTTGTTATATTTGTTTGGTAATTTTTATTATATTAATATATACAGATAAAACTTGTCTTATTTATGATTTCATTTCATTTCTCATCCATTTAAACAGTTTAAAACAATCATCAAAACAGTAATTTATTAATACTGATCTCTATGTTTCTTTTTTAAAAATAAAAAATAATAAAATTACATTATATTCTTAGTAACAAATTTATTTATTTTTTGTTATATCTAATAGCAGAAGATAATCCATAATTCTTATATTTTATTTTAATAATTTTATTTTTACTTTATAGATTAGTTGATTTATAACAAATATATAAAAATACTACCCAATTTCTTCATTTACATTCGTCAAACATCAAACATATTTTATTTATATTCACCTTTACTCTAATCTTTTATGAAATCTCAGTGATGACTGACTGAAATATTCTGTATGCAATGTGCATTGCATATTTATGCAATAACAGTTTGTGTTGTTGACCAAAAATTTAAATGATTTGTTTCGTAGCCAATCAGATAATTGAGCGTTAGGTAAATGTGTTGATTCATAAGAGAAATTATTTGTCTTCATTATGTAGTAGGTAAATAATTTTTGTATAGTTAAACGATATCTAGAAATTATGAATTCCAAACATAGAGTTATGCAGTAGAAAAATTTAATTTTGCTAAAAGGTTTCTACACTTTCTATATAACTGTTTCTTCACACACACACACACACACACACACACATATATATATATATATATATATATATATATATATATATATATAAATGAATAAATGATCGTTAATTTATAGATATTTTTTCTAAAAAAATAATGAATGTTTAACCTATTTTATTTCACTTTCAATTGACACTTTGGGATCAATGCTTTTATATATTACTTTAAATAATTTCCCATTTGTGCCATAACAGGTAGCATATAAGTAATGGATAACGAAAATAAAAGAATTAAATATATTTATAGCTACATAAACATTGTATTAATATTGAATTCAATTTGTATACGTTAAATAAAAGTTTTATATAGTTATACACATATGTCTATTCAATATATATAAAAAGAAAGACATATATTTTCATATCTTATTGATAACAATTTTTTTTTATTTCACATTACTATACTGTTTTATATTAAACTCTATGCTATTTTCAAAAAATATTTTATAAATTATAAATTATTAAATATTTATGTAACTGATATGGAAACAATATGAAATAAAATAAAAAAATCAAATCAAAATTAATATATATATTTCTTAACTTTGATTTTATATTACTAGCAAGTTAAAAATTATATCTACTCTTCACAAAAAAATCAATTAAAATTTAATTGAAATATTCGAACATATTTCTGAAATATTTTCTTTTTATAAATCAGAACACTCGCTTTAAAGTAATCGTTGTAATTAATTATAAATGTACTACATATATTATTTATATATTTTCTAAACATTTTTATTTTATAAAAAAAAAAACATCACAAATTATACGAAAAAATATGTTAAGTTTGTCACGAAGTTTCACTACAAGAAAGAAATTTTGCACTTATTTAATGCTAGATTGAAACAGCATTAGTAAAAATATCTACAGCCTTGCTATTTTAGTACTGACCTTGAACTTGCAATGAAGTAAATTTCAAAAGACAATTTATAGATTGTAATCGAGTAAATGTCGTGACTGTAAATCACTGTATATAAAAAAAATAAATTATCTTCATATATATATATATATATATATATATATATATATATATATGTATGTATGTATTTTGAACATTGTTTTGAATTACTTTTTTATTTATATATTGTAGCAACATGAATAATTTGTAATTGAATTAATCTCAAAAATCTAATTCCATCAATTATACTTGAATTTGTTAAATGTCTTAAACTTTTTATTTAATTTATTTTTATTAACTTTAGAATACTTTAAATATTAAGTTTTGAATTATTTTAAAAATAAAAATACATTTTTGTTTATGGCAATTTAAGTTTAGAATATATACAACATTATTTCAAAGAAAATATTTTTTTACTTGATTCAATCCTATCCTAATAACATTTTTTTAAAAAAAATAATATAACTCTTCTATTAAATAAATACAGTATAATTACAACATAATAAAATAATTACTAACATTCCAATAAATGATACTTCCATTATTTAGTACCTGTCAGAATAACAATAATTATTTTTATTTTTATTCTTTTTGTATTATTCACAGTTGTATATTAAATATTGTGTAAGTTTAATGATGGAATTAATTTATAAAAAAGGTACTTCAAAGATTCGATCAAACTTAAAACCAGATTTTTTTTACTAAACGATTGAAGTGGGAGAATACGATTGTATGATGCATTGTTTATCCATACTAAAGCGTTTAGTAAACATGGAACAGTGATCGAGTGTACACCGTACTTTAGCTATCAAATCGTATTATAAAAAATGCGATACTATAAAAGTTCTATAACGATTATTTCGCAGTCAATTGAGTATTTTGTATCGAAGTCAAATATCGCTTAATCATGCAATAAACGTATAAATTTAAAGATTTAAATGATTCATTAAATATAAAGCATCAAATAGCTTGAAGAATAACCGGGTGCGTTAAAGCTGCTATAACGAGACATTACTTTTTTTATCGAGAAGTTAATTAAATTTCTTCATATTAATCGAGCTACATGATTCTGCTGGAATAAGAATACAAATTGTATTACTACAGTTTCCATTGTTGCTATATAAGAGTATTTTTAATCACGCCATTAGATGAATGGAAATTTTCTTAATACACTCAAGTATTCATATTTGAAAATGTGTAATTATTTTTTATAAGATTGTTTAAAAGAAAGTATGTATTTTCCGACCAAGTACTATTCTTAAACTTGTATTTGTATTCAAAAAAAGATTAGCGCGATTTCAGTGAAAATATTATAATAAAAATTCTAATTAAAACAAAATTGTACGTAATGTTAAACTCATTAAATTTCCAATCAACATTTTTTTAAAAAATATACATAGAAAATAATTCAAATTATCTAAATTAAAATGAATACTGAATTATTATATTTTTATCATCTAACTTAATTCGATGAATTTGATAAAAGTATTGTGAAATATCTTTAAATGTAATTACAAAAAATATAATTTTTAAAAGAAGCAAACATATAAAAATTAATTCAATGATCTTATTTCCTAAAAATGGACTTAATAATATTTTATGAACTAGATTGCAATATTTTTTTTATTTTCATATTTTAATCTAAAAAATCATCAAAGTTTTAACTACTTAATTCATTAAAATGAAAGTATTTGCTTTTGATAAATTTAAATAAATTATACTATTCAAATATTTTTCTAAAAACCCGAGATATTACTGAGTATTTTTTTACAATTTCTAATTTAAATATTGAACCGTTTTATAAAACTAAATCATGCATTATTTTTATTCAGATTTACATTTCATTAAATTATGTTTAAGAACAAATTCATGCTAATTTCAGAAAAAAAACAAGATTGTTTTTTTAAATTTAGTGGTACTAAAGTAGAGCTTCCCACAACCTATTCTTTAATTTATTAATGTATCCAACTAATTATATATATACGCGTTCTGTAATAAATACTATATTTTTTATTTTAAAAAAAATATTCACCAGGAACTTGACTTATATTTCTATAATTATCAATTGATCTTGTCTTTTATATAATGTCTTTACACTCAATTTCGTACGTAAATACACTTGCGATGAAAATGTTCTATTGGAAAAAAATACCAACTGTGACAAGAAGTGGGATAACAGGATTGTTTACGACTATCGGTGTTGGCTTGTAAATAAGAATTCATAGTACATAAATTCTGCAACAAATCACCTCATTAATGTGAACAACACCATTTTCGAATTTGTATAGTAAATAACTTTGTGTTCAAGTCTTTGACCTTTCATTACTAACAGATATTCTGTTGGCATATTTTTAAATATATTAATCCTTCTTTGAATAAATATTTAGATTTATGTACATTTGTATAAAAATAGACATATATGTACGTACATATATATATATATATATATATATATATATATATATATATATATATATATAAGATTGTTAATATAAAATATTAAGAAATGAGTACTCTTTTTTTACATTTATATTTACATTATATGTAATAAAATACTCCTTTCCTTATAATATTTATCCAAAACAAAATCTTAGTACTATTAAAACTCAAAATGAAATAAAAATAAACTTGCTAAGTAAATTTATTGAGATTTGCTATTGTACACTTTTGACTACTTTTTTGAAATTAAATACTAAACCTGAAAAATTGACAACAGACATTTGTTGAAGTTCATGTCCAATATATTTTCCTTTTTGGATTGTGTCAGAATATTTAGCAAACCCACATTCACATAAATGTCATTACAAATGGTAAAAGTTTATAAACGGCTTCGTGTTCTATATTAGGAAAATTGTTTAACGAACTAGTCAAGAACAAAGACTGCGCCATATTAAAAATATCTTTTTTTGAAATGACAAATTAGAGAAGTATTACAGTATATTTCAGTTATGGTAACTAAAATCTATAATTTTCATTATTGGTTGTCGTGCCCGATTTAGGTTTATGTGACAATTTATGGTTTTCAAATCTTGAAATATTTACAGTGGAAAATATAAATATAGTAAAAGTTCTGTAATAAAGTGAATATAATAGAATATTAATTATTTATAAAATCTTGTCAATTTTATTTTATTAAATTCTTGTTTTTGAAAAGTAATACTTATTAAAAATATTACATAGTAAAAAATATAATAATAATAATAATTAGAGTTTTAGATCATACACATTTCTCTAGTATGAATATTAATTTACAAAAAATAATTAAATATAATCTCGTTTTACAAAAAAGTCACTTTGACACAGACATTTTCTATCAATAATAAAAAATGATTACTAAAATATCAACTCTAATTATTTTTTTTAGAAAATGTGGATGAATATAAGAAGAAACCCATGTTAAATTATATAAATTTAATTTTTTTATATTAAATAAATAAACAATTACAAACATATATCCAAAATTGAATCAAAATAATAAAAATAGTATTAAAAATCAGTATTTATTTACATTCTAAATTTGTACTAAATACCAAACTTTTAGACTAAAGACCAATATAACTAACTTGCAAGCATGTTAAAAAATCTTTAGTCAGAAAAACAATTAGTAAAGAAAACAACCCTGTAGTGAACTACTTTCCAGATTCGATTTAAGTTTTACCATTATTTTTCTGCATGTTTTGAAAGATATATATATATATATATATATATATATATATATATATATATATATATATATATATATATATAATCTACATACCCAAACCTTGTACTTGGCTGAATTAATCATTTGTTATCGTCGTTTCAAATGTTTACAAAGTATGTGCAAGGCACATTCATACGCT